>ML248724.1:32416-79890 GCA_005239495.1 Nicotiana undulata
AAGTCCTTGGAGACTAGTTTGTTGAGTTGACTCAGACTTGCATGTCCAAGTCTCTTGTGCCAAGGGAGGGGATCATTGTCCAACACACTTAAGCAAGTGAGTTTATTTTTTGAAAGTGTGGATAGATCTACAATATATATATATATATATATATATATATTGTAGATCTATCCACACTTTCAAAAAATAAACTCACTTGCTTAAGTGTGTTGGACAATGATCCCCTCCCTTGGCACAAGAGACTTGGACATGCAAGTCTGAGTCAACTCAACAAACTAGTCTCCAAGGACTTGGTGATAGGACTATCAAGTTCAAGCAAGACAAAGTTTGTGAGGCTTGTGCAAGGGGAAGTAGGCAAGATCCTCTTTTAAATGCAAGAAAGTGGTAAGTACAACCAGAACGATGGAACTGGCCCATATGAATCTTTGGGGTCCAATGAGAATGCTAAGCAAAGGTGGTAAAAGATATGTGATGCTGCTTGTTGATGATTACTCTAGGCTTACCCGGACATTTAAAGATGAAACATTTTACATGTTCATTTCTTTTGTTAGAAAAACTCAGAAACAACTACGTAATCAACTTGCATCAATTAGGTCTGATCATGGCACTGAATTTGAAAATGCTAAATTTGCTGAATTTTGTGATGAGCATGGCATACATCATAATATTTTTTCTCCTAGGACTCCACATCAAAATGGAGTAGTTGAAAGAAAGAATAGGACACTTGAAGATATGGCTAGGACTATGCTTCTTTCTAGTAAACTTCCCCATAGCTTTCGGGCGGAAGCTGTAAGTACTGCATGTTACATCATAAATAGGTGCATGAATAGACTTCTTGTAGAGAAGACTCCCTATGAGTTACTTAGCTCTTCGAGCTTTCTTCGCATGCTTGAGCTTTTAAAGGGAGAAAACCAAATATATCTCATCTTAGGGAATTTGGATGCAAGGGCTTCAGTGCACAACAATGGTAAAGACTCCCTAGGTAAGTGTGATCCCAGAAGTGACGAGGGATTATTCTTGGGATACTCTTCACATAGTAAAGCTTATAAGGTGTATAACAAAATAATTATGTGTGTTGAAGAAAGTGTTCATGTGATTTTTGATGAAACTAACATTCTTTCTGAGAGACAGGAACATGATGATGAAACAATTGGGCTGGTAAGAAACTTAAATGAAACCACAGCCCAGACTGAAGTTGCACTGGAAGAAGGGACATGTTCATCCACCCAGAGCAACATGACATAGGGGGATAGAACAAAGAGGAAATGATCCTCAAACCTCAATGGAACCTGTCCATGAACCTGTTCCACAACAACAAAACACTGAAGGAACATCAAAGGGAAACCAGTTGGTTGTGATACCGTACAAGTATCAAAGTTCTCATCCTATTGAGAACATAATTACTAATACAACCTCTAAATCAACACCATATCTTCATTAAAGAATCTTTGTGCTTTTGATGATTTCTTATCTCTTATTTAACCTAAACATTTTGCTGAGGCTTTGTAGGATGCAAACTAGGTAAATGCAATGCAGGATGAACTCAACAAATTTGAAAGGAGTCAAGTTTGGGTACCAAAACCCTTGGGCAGATCAGTAATTGGCACAAAATGGGTCTTCAGAAACAAACTTGATGAAGATGGAACAATTACAAGGAACGAGCCAAGATTGGTGGTCTAGGATATAGTCAGGAGAAGGGAATAGACTATGATGAAACCTTTGCTCCAGTTTCAAGGTTGGAAGCAATAAGACTCCTCATAGCCTTTGCTGCTTACATGGAATTCACCCTTCACCAGATGGATGTCAAGAGTGCATTCCTCAATGGCTATCTAGAGGAAGAAGTGTTTGTCAAGCAACCTCCGGGGTTTGAAAACAAGGAGAATCCTGATCATGTGTACAAACTTGACAAAGAACTTTATGGACTCAAGCAAGCTCCAAGAGAATAGTATGAAAGATCACCAAAGTTTAAGCTTGAGCATGACTACAAGAGAGGTAAAATTGACAATACTTTATTCTTGAAAGAAAAAGGTAAATATCTCTTGGTAGTTCAGATATATGTTGATGATATAATCTTTGGAGCAACTATTGATAAGCTAAGTAAAGAATATTCTAAACTAATGGGGAGTGAATTTGAAATAAGCATGATGGGTGAGCTTAATTTCTTTTTAGGATTACAAATTAAACAAAATTCAAATGGAACTATGATCCATCATCAGAAGTATGTAAAAGAGGTTCTTAAAAGGTTTAAAATGAAAGATTCCAAGGAAATTGACACTCTTATTGCAACATCTACAAAGTTGGATATAGATGAACATATCTATCGATCAAAAGTTGTATAGGGAAATAATTGACTCATTGTTGTATCTCGCTGCTAGTACAGGTGAAATTGTTTTTAGGGTAGGCCTTTGTGCAAGATTTCAGGAAAATCCAAAGGAGTCTCACTTGACTGCTACCAACAGAATTTTGAGATATCTAAAAGGCACCACTGATCTTTGTCTTTGGTATCCAAAAGGTAGTAATTTCAATCCTGTGGGATATGCTGATGCTGATTATACAGGTTTTCTTGAGGATAGAAAGAGCACCTCAGGTATGGCACACTTTCTTGGCCCATGTCTTGTGTCTTGGGCCACCAAAAAATCAAAATTTAGTGGCCTTATCTACTGCTGAAGCTGAGTATGTTGTTGTTGCCTCATGTTGTGCTTAATTATTGTGGATCAAACAATAATTACTGGACTTTGGAATTGATATTGGTTGTATCCCCATTTTTTGTGATAACACTACTGTAATTAGTATGACCAAGAATCCGGTTAATCACAAGAGAACTAAGCACATACATGTTAGGCATCACTTTTTGAGGGATAACTATGAAAAGGGGTTGATAACTGTGGAATTTTGTGCTACTGACAAGCAAATAGTTAACATCTTTACAAAAGCCCTAAGTAGAGATTACTTTGAATGGAACGTGTTAGAATTAGGGATGATTAAGATCACCTAAAAGGACCAGTACAGAATTCACAACAACAAAAATAATGGTTAGAAATCTGGAAATTGTGTATATAAGTAGATTAATTTTTGCTCAGCCTCATACTTTAAATAGTATACTCTTGTGTCATGTATAAAATGACTCATTAATCTATAATGATATTTTCTCTATTGTGGCAAATTTAGACTTACACAAGAGAATTCTCAATGGAACCTGGTTCATCAAGATAACACATTATGTTTTCTACACTCTGCATAATTTGAAGTAATAGTATTTGAATCATGAGCAGAGTCCTACCTAAGTCCAAATTCCTTTTAAATTTATCCAATATAATTGAACCAGTTTCGTTCAAAAGAATCCTAACCAAATTAAACCACCTAGATACTAAGGAAGACTCCACTTTCTCTTCAAAACCGACAATTCAGTGTGATTAGACTTCTAAAAGTCTAATATGCCTGTCGTTACCCATTAATTACTCCCCCTTAAATCGATCATCATCATCATCTCTGTCTTCACTCCATAATTTTCAAGCCGTTGAATACTCTCCACCTTCTCTCATCCTCCAAATTTCAATCTACCTCTCTTCTTTCTTCGAAAACCAAGCATAACAATGACTAACCCTTTTGAAAATCCTAGTACACCCCCACCATGCTCTTCAGCTTCAACCACCCCTCAGCCTAAGAAAAGAAGTTCTCACAAGACAGTGGCTGGAAGCACATTATCAAAGAAATTAGACGCACAACTAAAAACCATCCAAGCCCAAGAACACCAGAACTCGGAAGAATCCTTCAAGTATGTGACTGAGGGGGAAGAAACTGGGTCTTCTAAACGTAATCTTTGGCCCAAATACTACTACTAAAGTCATTTCTGAGTTAGCTGAGAATATGGAGAACGGGTTTATTCCGGTAGGATCTTTGGTTGATGTAGAAACTTCTGAGTCCAAAAGGATAGGTGGTAAAAATAAAAGGGAAAAAGAAAAGGAAAGTAAGGGTGCTGGTAGTGAAGACAGGGGAATAGGTAAAAGATTGGTTGATTCTTCACCCACTCCTGATACAAGAATAATGGTTGTTTGTGGAGTAGAATCAAATAAAGTGGAGGAAAGTGTCAAGAAAATAGGGGAAGTGGATCTAGAAAACTTGGGCAAAACGTAGATGAACCAGGTTCATCAGTTGAAGAAACCCTCGCAAACCTATTTAAGAAAGTGAGTGAGAGATACAATTCAAAGAAGAAGAGAACTTCCAAGGCTAAGACCCCTGGCACTGCTAGGGCTAACAAGAAAAGGAAGGCTGCCTCTTCTGACACTGTTGAAATTCCTCCCACAAGAGAAAGAGCCACAAGAAGTCAGCTAAAGCAGAATGAGGCATATTTGCAACGAGCCTTAGAAGAAAGCAAAAAGAAAAGGGTGGAAAAATGGAAAAGGTGGGTGAGTCTGTTGAGGTTGTTGATGTTGATGAGATGGACCTGGTCCATCAAGATGAAGATGTGATTGCAGAAGTGGAGGTTTAGACTCCCAAGCTCCATAAAGCCAAGACTTTTACTAAAAAGTCTACTTTTATGTCAAAGTCTGTTGAACCATCCACCCTGGCAAAAAGTACCGGGTGTGCAGTGAAAACCAAACAAGTAAAAATTGCTGAGGAAGAGGAATGGAGTGGAGAAGAGGAAGATGAATCAGACGCTGAGAAGGACAAGTTTGGCAAGAGAACTATTCTGAAGGGTAGACTCCTCAAGGATTTGGAGGAGGAAGGGATGGTGCTGCTGTTGGAGAAATTGGAAGTGCAAGGCTAGAAGGACATAGTCCTTTAAATGGATGGCAGGTTGGCAATGAGTGAAATTATTGAGTTTATGGAAAATGCTGAAGTGAAGGATGGAAGGGTTACCAGCTCGGTGAAATGGGTGCAAATCTCTTTCGATGAAAAGGATTTGGGTGAAATTCTAGGGGTACTTGTTGAGGGGTACAATGACTAGACAAAGCTGAAATGGCCAAGCCTAGGAAACCTTCCTATTGCCCTTGCCATCACCAGAAAATTCAGTGAGAATGAGGAGAAAAGTGATCCCAAGGATGTGTACAAGAGTGAGATGAATCCACCTCACAAGGTGCTATTTGAATTCATCAACAAGTGTGTTCTGCCTAAGCAGGAAATGAGGCACATTGCCAACTTCATGGACTTGGTTCTGATGGAATACTTGGATAGTGGGAGGCAGATTAACTGGCATGGATTTATAATCCAGCTCTTTGATAGGGTTATAAATTTCTCCAAAGCTCATGTCATTCCCTATGGCTTCATTCTCACAGTTATGCCTGCACATTGTAAGGTGCCTCTAAAGAAGTGGTAGATGACTACAAGCAAAGGTCACTTTGGTGCTAACACTCTGATTTCTTGTGACATGAGGTCCATGCCACTCCTAATGAACCTAGTTCATCTAAAAAGGTACCCGTCAATAGCAAGGTTAGAGACTTGGTGCAGGAGAGTGGGGCAGAGGATGCTGAGATTGAGAGGCTGAAGACACGGTTGGCTGAGGTAGAGTCGAAGAGATATACTCTCATAACTGAGTTGTAAAGAGAAAAGGAGAAGAATAATGGAATTCTTCAAGACATGTTGAAACTTCTCCAAGCCAATAACCAAGCCCCTTGTTCTTACAAGCCTTAAGCTCCTATCCTAGTGTAGACCCTTCAGTGACCCAGTTTGGGATTTTTTTGTTTGCTTATGTTTTTGGTATTTTTATTTCTTTCTATGCTTTGTGGAAGAATCGTACCAACTATCAATGAAATTCGCTAGTTTTTTCTCTAATTTTCTTTTTATATTTCTTTGATAGTTTAAATTCTTAGCTTGATTGTTGATTATTAATCCATGAATACATTTGAAGTAGCCCCAGTGGCCATGAGTATGTTTTAAAATCTGGGAATCACACATTTTTATGCAACTTTTTGATGATGTCAAAATGGGGAAAAAGTTGTGGTTTACATGATGAACAATGATATTTATAACCTAATGCACCTGGTCCTTGATGACAAGTGATAAAAAGAAAAATTGTTTCAAACATTGTGTTGATGTTGAGCTAAGTTGAAACAGGGCTTAAGCTAATGAAAAGCACTGAGTTTTCATCATCAAAAAGGGGAAATTTATTGGCCCAAGTGAACGATAGTTTTGAAGATTGAATAAGGAAGCTCAGACATGAACCAGGTCCATCCCTTGTGTGCATAAACACGGGCAGATTCGAGCATGTGGGATGCACGTGAAGGAGATAAACTTAACTTGACATAATTGATATCTCCTGATCGAAAGGTTGCATAATTGATAAGGAGAAGGACTCCTTACTCAAAGAGAAAATTATCCAAGATAAGGAAGGAGTTAGAAGTTGAGATCAACTAGAACTCTTCCACCAAGGAAGAGTAGCGTTAGAACTCTAGCTATTTCTTCATCTACCAACTCTATATATTGCAGGATGTTCTCATTATACAGGTATGCACAAATGCAGAAGTTACACAGGAATTGAGAGCAAAATAGCAAGGCATTTTGCAAGCAATTCGTGTGTGATTCAAGTGGGCAAATCTGAAGCTACATGAACCAGATAGAAGAATCAGTTCCAAGTGTCTGTCTTTTATTATAGTTCAATTGTAGTAGGTGTTTTCATATTGTACCTTTCAGCTTTATCTAGAGGCAATTGTAATAAGTACTCAGAGTATTCAAGTTAGAGTTAACTTGAAGTTGTCGCAACACTTAGATGTTGTTTGCTACAAGGGATTAGAGTTAGTCCTAGGTTTACAAAAGTGTTTTGTGAATGCAGTTTTTGGCTCAGTGATTTAGTGGAGAGTGTGGGAAAATCCTACTGGGAAGTAGGCCGTAGTTTTTTCACCTTTTGAGCCAGGTGTTTTTCACGCAAAATACTTGTGTTCTTTACTTTCCGTATTTACTATTTTTGCAATAGTAAGTTAAGGAACACTTAGAAGAACCAGACCCTTCCATAATCATTTTAAGCGAAAAATTGGACACCGCACAAATCAACCCCCCCCCCCCTCTTGTGTGGTATTGAAGTTAAAACGTCAGGATCGCTCATCGATGTCGTGGGCGTAGGTCAATTGACCAAACCACGTTAAATGTTTGTGCTCTTTTGGTATATTTCTCTTTTGTTGTCTGATTTATCGTCGTTCAAGTGTTGCTTCACTAGATCCCGCATGACACCTAATTATTTCGTTCCTAACACTGTACACATTATCCCTTCAATTAGATAATTGCTCGCCTTTACTCATCTGGTCGGTCGGCTAATAATAATTATATTCACTGTCCAAATACACAAAAATATGTATAAGAATATACATTTTGCTGGCTAATATTTTTTATTTCAGCTATATTGTATAAAAGCTTTTTCTCCAAATCAATCATCCATCTTGATTACACTATAGAAAACAATGGCCTTTAATTATTCATTAAAATTAATCTCAAGGATAGAAAAGCTTGGCAAATAAAAGTTCATTCCAAGTATCTGGAAGCCCAGACAAGAACCAATGAACACTATTAGCATAGTTGGAAGGGTTTGCTAGTTGCTCTTGTGTTAATGGATTCCAATGCTTCTTGTAAATGGACAAGTGTGCGTCTTTTCTATAACTTGAGAGCTGAGAGATGTTGAGAAATGAGATGGGAACCTTTGATTTATTAAATTCTTCACTAATCACTTGCATTATGCTTTTTCTACTATTTGTTGCCCAGTAATTTGGATCCTCTATCAGTTTAGTCTCATTGAAACAGTTCTTTTTTGGTTCACCTCCCCATTCTATGCTCCTGCCAGACAAAGAGAATATGTTTTTATTTTCTCATTGGAAAATGCAAAACCCTATATTAGCAAATGATATTTGAACATATTAAAAGTTTACAACAATAACAATGTACTCAATCTACACATGTCACGCAGATGGCTGACTAAGCGTCTCATTCCACTCTGAAACCACTCCGTACCTGAACCAACCAACCTGATACCATAAAATATAGCTAAATAACACATAAAGGAGCAGAAATGGGGAATACGGGGCTATAACTCTCGGAACGATCGTCCGGGTCGTTACAACCCATAGCTCTGGAGTGCAACACTTGTGTTTTTAGATCAAAATCGTGAAGTATTGTACATTGCTTCGATTTTAAGTGTGGGGTCAAATTTTTTTTTTTTACTTGCGCAACAACCTTAGACATAATTCTTGATGAGTTCTCATATTCATGCTTAATTGTGTTGCAGGATATTATGGCTCGTGGTGGTTCTAGAAAAGGAAAGGGTATTGGCAAGTCCTCCACCACCTCTCCTGCGCCCGAAAACCGAAAGCAAGGAGAGGGATCCTTGCGGCGAACTAAAGGCAAACAATATGTCGAGGGATCGTAGCAGACACCGTTGAGACCGAGACCTCACTTGGATTTGATCAATGATGTCACGATTGCATGGCATAGGGACTTCGTGTCATATAGCCCGTACATCTCCGACATGGGAATTAATACCAAAGCGTTAGAATGAAACTTCCCGGAGGTACTTGGCCGACTACGCACACTACAAATGGACAAGTTCCTAGAATACCCCGGACATGCAAATTTGAGAATGGTTCGGGAACTATATGCAAACTGGAATGCAGGCTAGGGCACCTCACGTGTACGGGGAAAGGATGTGCCAGTGGATAGGGGGTATTATGTGAATATTTGAGGGTTGAGAATGTTGACCCGAGAAGACTCCAAAAACTGGAAATTGACACCGGATTTGATCCAAAAAATACAGGGCGGAGTTACCTTATTGGTGAGTCTTGGACGGGTTTGTCAAAATTCCAAAATACACATTTATATGTCACACTCTTTGTGGCATTGATTCGAATGCCAAGTGGACCTGAAAGCAAGGAGATATTCATCTTCACATGGTTCCTTCTGATTTTAACAAGACTGCCAAAGTGTGGCAGAATTTTGTGCAAGCCAAACTCATATCGGTGGAGCACAACATCGACTGAACTCGAGCTAGAGTGTGTTTCATATTCTTTTTGATGACGGACAGACTCATTAATGCGGGTGATATTATGCTCGGTGAGATGTCCTACACACGATTTGGGCGGCAAATTAAGAGGTTTTTCTTCGGCGACTTGCTAACTCAATATCTTCTATCCCAAGGAGTGCCGGAGTACCCGTGATATAATGAGGTAGTGGAGGCTCCTACAAGGCTCAGAGACATCATATCTTTGTTGGAGACATCATCTAAGCTTACGCAAGCTGCAAGAAACGAACGAGATAAGAACTTCAATAGGTACATCTATAAGTCTTTGAATTTATTAATGAGCAGGGATGGTATTTCGGACGAGAAGCGTATGCATTTAAGCAATGACTTGTCAAGTTTGTCCAAGGAGATGTTGGGATTGCACCTGGAATCCCCATTCACTCGTCGGAGGACGTCAACACAATCAAAGGCTCAAACACAGAGGATGAGGTGGGTGATGATGTTACGGGGCCCATGGATTTGGTGACTCTAGGACTTGATAATGAGGAGCCCAGAGTTGCTGATGGAGGGCATGCTGAGGAGGAGTAGGAGGACTGATAGGGAGTTTTCTTTTCACCCTAGTTTATTTTTCCATTTTTATATGCATCGGGGACTATGTATACTATAAGTGTGGGGTGGGAGAAATACTGCTTGTGATGTAGTTGTATATCTTGTATCAATTTATTGTTTTATTGGTATTAATTTGTTTCTTTTATTAGTTTTACTTAGTCTAGTTTTAGTTTAGTTGTTTTAGAAAAAAAGAAAAGAAAAAGAATTCTTTTTTAGAAAAAGCTCGAATTTTTCCCGACGATGGACCTTTTGGACAATTATCTTTAGGGATAAAGTTTGATTTAAAAAAATACCAAAAAGAGTTTTTTTTTTGTTTATTTTAGGATAGCTAGGTAGTATCCCTTGATTTTTCTTTAGGCACCGGTTCTTTTCCAAGGGTGTAGCTCGAACCAGGTACTTTAATTATTTTTAGGAGTAGTTAGGAAGAAATTGAGTGTCTTTGAGATACTCATTGACGTGTTTGGTGCTGGCACATTAGGCTATGACATATATTTTGTTTTCCCGTGTATTTGGTTTGAATTGTGAAGCCTAAGTTAAGTAAATAGCCTATTTTGTGACGCTTTAGCTCAGTTGTTTGACTTGTATGCCACATAGTGAAATGTTGCTTAATTTTTCTTAATTATGTGTGCTTGCTTGACTTGAGAGTTGAACAAAACTGTCGTGATTGAGTCATGTGCAATGTGTGTGTGAGGATTTGTGATTTTTTGTGCTATCATGTGTAGTCTAGAACTTGCCCCGTGTGTTAATCGAAGAGAAATTGTAAGTTGTGCTAATCTAGGAGATGATGTAGGCGTTTTCTTGCTTGATCATAGATGTGCTTGTCACATAAAAATAAAATTTTCCATTGCTAGCCCCTTTGAGACTATAGACCTTTTATTTGGCACCCATACAAGTCATATCCCTATTGTGTTCTTAATTTGAGATTGTTTAACCTTTATCTCCTAAGGCACTTAGTCGCTAAAAGAAGTAAGGTTAGAGATTGGGGAGTAGCTTTTGTGTGGAACCATGGAAGGGCTCGTTGGTGCACTAAAGTTGAAATCAAAAGTCACTAGCCGATGAACCTTAATGTATGGAGTGTGTGTAGGAAAAAAAAAGAAAAGAAAAACAATGATTGTTAAAGCATGTAGAAAAACACGCACATTTAATTCTAATTAAATTGTGCTAGTGGGAGTATAGAAGTGCTTAATTGAAAAAAAAGGAGATATGTTGTATATGATTTGTGGCAAGTGAATTGGTTGAGAAGAATATGTGTTTGAATTGTGAGTGTAGTGTATTAAAGTGCTTAGGAGGTGTAGTCACTATTCCTAAATGTATCATACACGTCCCTTAGCATACATTACAACCTTAAAGTCCTAATTGATCCTAGATTTGGCTAGCTTAAATTAGTGGAGATCTAAACTACGGGCAAGCTTATGGTATGACCACGGGATGTATATGAATTCTTTGTGAGAGTGAGCAAATTTTGTTCAATTGTGTGATGTCATTAAATTATATTCAAAAGCATATTTGAATGTGTCGACTAGTCTATATTCACTCTTTTGTTCGTTGGTGAGGGCACATAATCTCATAAATGATTGATAATGTTGTAACTTTCTTGTTGGGTAAATGCATGAGTTGAGAGTGCTTAGTGGTTAAAAGTTGACTCTTGATTTCGGGTGGTTGCAAATAGGCCGTTGGAGTGATTGAATTGAAATGTTATACTTGGGCATGTTTAAAAGGGGAAGAATGTGATTATTTTTGTATGTTCATGCATGAGTGCCGGTATTGATCATAGTCAAGAGTAGAGTGTGTGGTATTAAAAGTTGCAGTGCTCCTCTATAATTGAGTACGTNTATTTTTCTTAGGGTGTTCTTAGGGTTGGAGTTAAAAGGTCTAGATTAGGAAGAAAAATAAATGGTCTTTTATTGGGCTTTTGGGTTCTTCGGGCCAAGGTCCGAATTTTGTTAAATATTTGGTCAAATTTACCGTTAAAAAGTGGGAGAATGACACAGTTTCCCACAAAAACAAAACTATTTACCCTTGTCTACCCATTTGTTTTCCTACCCATCAAACTACTTACATCTCCTACCCATAATAGTTTTTTTGTGAGGAAATTTCTCTTTTTTCTCTAATTCTTTTTTATTTCTATGCTTCTTCTTTTTTTTTCCTTTCTTTCTTTCTTTTCTCCTTTTCTATTTCTTGATTTTTTCTTTTTTTTTTCTTTTTTTCTTTTCTAATTTCATTTAACTTCTTTTTTATATATTCTTTTTCTCTTCATAATCCAATTTCATTTACTGTTTTCACTATTTTTTATTATTCTTTTTTATATAATAAGAAAATATAACTGATATAGTAAATATTTGTTCACGTTTTTTTTAATAAAACTAGTATAATATACCTTTTATTTTTTTTCTTTCTCATTTTTAAATTCAATTATTAAAATGAAATAATAGCAATTGTCACTTGATCTAATTCACAGAATATCACACTGACTACTGCTGAGCATCATAAATTACATAATCAAATTCTAATAATCAACATGTGATTGCCATGCAAAATTTGATCTCCTTCCCTACAAATATCAGTACACACTCTACCATTAGGTGTAATACAACCAGTTATAGAGCAAGAAAATATAATCTACAACAACCAAATCTCCACATATACTAGTTAGAATAAAAATGATAATAAAATATTAAAAAATACAATAAAAGTATAAGTNACATAAAAATAAAATTTTCCATTGCTAGCCCCTTTGAGACTATAGACCTTTTATTTGGCACCCATACAAGTCATATCCCTATTGTGTTCTTAATTTGAGATTGTTTAACCTTTATCTCCTAAGGCACTTAGTCGCTAAAAGAAGTAAGGTTAGAGATTGGGGAGTAGCTTTTGTGTGGAACCATGGAAGGGCTCGTTGGTGCACTAAAGTTGAAATCAAAAGTCACTAGCCGATGAACCTTAATGTATGGAGTGTGTGTAGGAAAAAAAAAGAAAAGAAAAACAATGATTGTTAAAGCATGTAGAAAAACACGCACATTTAATTCTAATTAAATTGTGCTAGTGGGAGTATAGAAGTGCTTAATTGAAAAAAAAGGAGATATGTTGTATATGATTTGTGGCAAGTGAATTGGTTGAGAAGAATATGTGTTTGAATTGTGAGTGTAGTGTATTAAAGTGCTTAGGAGGTGTAGTCACTATTCCTAAATGTATCATACACGTCCCTTAGCATACATTACAACCTTAAAGTCCTAATTGATCCTAGATTTGGCTAGCTTAAATTAGTGGAGATCTAAACTACGGGCAAGCTTATGGTATGACCACGGGATGTATATGAATTCTTTGTGAGAGTGAGCAAATTTTGTTCAATTGTGTGATGTCATTAAATTATATTCAAAAGCATATTTGAATGTGTCGACTAGTCTATATTCACTCTTTTGTTCGTTGGTGAGGGCACATAATCTCATAAATGATTGATAATGTTGTAACTTTCTTGTTGGGTAAATGCATGAGTTGAGAGTGCTTAGTGGTTAAAAGTTGACTCTTGATTTCGGGTGGTTGCAAATAGGCCGTTGGAGTGATTGAATTGAAATGTTATACTTGGGCATGTTTAAAAGGGGAAGAATGTGATTATTTTTGTATGTTCATGCATGAGTGCCGGTATTGATCATAGTCAAGAGTAGAGTGTGTGGTATTAAAAGTTGCAGTGCTCCTCTATAATTGAGTACGTAGTTGGGGTTGTCACACCCCTTTTTTTTAAACAAACTAATACTAAAAAATATTTAAAAAGATTTAGCAAAGTTCGAAAGGGTTTTTCAATTTTGAAAGTGACAAAAATTCGTGTTTTAAAGGATTAACTCAGAGTCGCCACCTGACTTTGGTTTCGGTATGCCAGGTCACCATTTTTTTTTAAATAACAATTTACCTTCATAACACATTTGACTCTTAAATAAAGTCTGCACCAGTAATTCGGGTAAGGGGGTTCATTTGACTCGGGGAGAAGGTGTTAGGCATTCCCCGAATCCCGTGAAAATTACGGTTGCGTACTCGATCAAGTTGGCTTTAAAGAATATTCAAATTGAACTACAAAAACACAAAAGAAAAAATAAACACACAAGAGGCTCGAGGTCGTCCCCACTTAATAAAAGGAAAATAAAAATGAAACTAAAAATAAAATACTACAAGTTCTACTTTTGGTCTCCAAATACAGATACTACGGGGCATACCCCGGATAAAAGATATATACAAAGTCTTCGGGGCATTCCACGGATAAATTTAACTAAAGGGACGACATCTCACCTCGAATAAAAATGAAATAAAAGACCTAAAATTTACCTACCCAAGTGTGGTCGGCCTAAGCATGCTACTAACTGTTAAATAATCAAAACAACAATAAAAGCAAGAAAAGTTATCTACATCCAATAGCCTAAAGTTCTATCTAAACCTCCAAGTCTTATCTTTAGATCAAATAGCGTATCCAAACAAGAGAACCTAATCCTCAATTAATTTCCATTAGTCTTTTAGTTGTTTAAATAAATTCAAACCCAACCCGTATATCTGGAAATCAACACCATATTTACATAAGCTGTAGGGATTTATCATTAATTAAAAGTCTTTAAAGTGATTAAAAAAAAAAGAAATCAGATAATCCTATACTCTACTGTTATCACTAAGTCTATTAGGCTAATAAAAGAAATGCAAGCACATTCATCACATTAAACACCAAAACATGATAACAATCAGAGACAAGCATGTAATGTTATCAAACTAAAATCAAAGAATAAGAAAGGATAGACCTCACTGTCGAACCGGAGTCCTCGGTCAGCAACTTCGAATCAACCACAAAATTTACTATAGTAAACTGACTAAAATCTCTGGCTCGAAAACTTCACGTCTTTGTGGTATTAAAATTTAATGGAGAAGATAAAGCATGAGTTTGAATTTGTTGAAAGCTGATGGAGTTGCTTCATGGGTGTTGTTTGGGATAAGAGTACTTCCTCCACGTTGTATTGCCGAGAGATTCCATAATTGCAGTTGGTGAATATGAGATCTTGAGATTTGAAGGCGAGGAGGGGGCGGAAATGGATGACGGCGGCGAGGTGGGAACGGCAGAACTGAGAGGAAGGAATCACGCGGCAGGGATGAGGAGGTCGTCAGCGAAGGTGGTGGAAGGTTGATCGGCGGCCGCAGGTTGTTGATGGTGAAGAAGACGACGGCGGCAGGAAGGGCTTCTCGGCGAGTTTCAGGCGGCTGTCGCGGAAGTGAGGAGGTGGGAGTTGGTAGTTGATTCGTCAGATTCCGGCAAGGGGATTGGGCTGATGAGGATGACGGCTCAAGGGAGTCTTAGGGGGGGTGGCGGCTGTTTGGAGTTGGGATCAGGGAGGTTGGCCGCTGCACTCCTTGGGTCTGTTATGTATTTTTCTTAGGGTGTTCTTAGGGTTGGAGTTAAAAGGTCTAGATTAGGAAGAAAAATAAATGGTCTTTTATTGGGCTTTTGGGTTCTTCGGGCCAAGGTCCGAATTTTGTTAAATATTTGGTCAAATTTACCGTTAAAAAGTGGGAGAATGACACAGTTTCCCACAAAAACAAAACTATTTACCCTTGTCTACCCATTTGTTTTCCTACCCATCAAACTACTTACATCTCCTACCCATAATAGTTTTTTTGTGAGGAAATTTCTCTTTTTTCTCTAATTCTTTTTTATTTCTATGCTTCTTCTTTTTTTTTCCTTTCTTTCTTTCTTTTCTCCTTTTCTATTTCTTGATTTTTTCTTTTTTTTTTCTTTTTTTCTTTTCTAATTTCATTTAACTTCTTTTTTATATATTCTTTTTCTCTTCATAATCCAATTTCATTTACTGTTTTCACTATTTTTTATTATTCTTTTTTATATAATAAGAAAATATAACTGATATAGTAAATATTTGTTCACGTTTTTTTTAATAAAACTAGTATAATATACCTTTTATTTTTTTTCTTTCTCATTTTTAAATTCAATTATTAAAATGAAATAATAGCAATTGTCACTTGATCTAATTCACAGAATATCACACTGACTACTGCTGAGCATCATAAATTACATAATCAAATTCTAATAATCAACATGTGATTGCCATGCAAAATTTGATCTCCTTCCCTACAAATATCAGTACACACTCTACCATTAGGTGTAATACAACCAGTTATAGAGCAAGAAAATATAATCTACAACAACCAAATCTCCACATATACTAGTTAGAATAAAAATGATAATAAAATATTAAAAAATACAATAAAAGTATAAGTAGCAAAAACGACTTCTAGTACCATGTGATACCAATATGGTATATATGTATACCAACAGAGCATATGATTTCTCTAGAATATTGCTACAACTATCTGCGACTATACTATTGTACCAAAACATTAAAGGACGCAATAAAAGTATGAGAAAATTACATGCTCGTATTGCAAGCTAAATATTCGCAAAACAACTTGCTCATTTTGTATACTAACAGGGGTATATAGTTATATGGGGTCGTTCCAACAATTGCCTATAACTATAAAAACTAATACATAATACACATAATTTATGTCCATCGGCACACAAGAATTCCAGCATTTCAAATCATGTTCATATAAATAATTTTCATAATATAATTCACTTAAAATACAGCTAAAACAACCAAAACAATGTTCAAACTACCATATGATACCAATATGTCATATAACGATACCAACATGGTATACCGTTTTGCTGGTTAATTTCCGACAACTATATGACTATACTACTATTACATAACGCACATGCATAAAGAGAAAAATAAAAAATNACGGATAAATTTAACTAAAGGGACGACATCTCACCTCGAATAAAAATGAAATAAAAGACCTAAAATTTACCTACCCAAGTGTGGTCGGCCTAAGCATGCTACTAACTGTTAAATAATCAAAACAACAATAAAAGCAAGAAAAGTTATCTACATCCAATAGCCTAAAGTTCTATCTAAACCTCCAAGTCTTATCTTTAGATCAAATAGCGTATCCAAACAAGAGAACCTAATCCTCAATTAATTTCCATTAGTCTTTTAGTTGTTTAAATAAATTCAAACCCAACCCGTATATCTGGAAATCAACACCATATTTACATAAGCTGTAGGGATTTATCATTAATTAAAAGTCTTTAAAGTGATTAAAAAAAAAAGAAATCAGATAATCCTATACTCTACTGTTATCACTAAGTCTATTAGGCTAATAAAAGAAATGCAAGCACATTCATCACATTAAACACCAAAACATGATAACAATCAGAGACAAGCATGTAATGTTATCAAACTAAAATCAAAGAATAAGAAAGGATAGACCTCACTGTCGAACCGGAGTCCTCGGTCAGCAACTTCGAATCAACCACAAAATTTACTATAGTAAACTGACTAAAATCTCTGGCTCGAAAACTTCACGTCTTTGTGGTATTAAAATTTAATGGAGAAGATAAAGCATGAGTTTGAATTTGTTGAAAGCTGATGGAGTTGCTTCATGGGTGTTGTTTGGGATAAGAGTACTTCCTCCACGTTGTATTGCCGAGAGATTCCATAATTGCAGTTGGTGAATATGAGATCTTGAGATTTGAAGGCGAGGAGGGGGCGGAAATGGATGACGGCGGCGAGGTGGGAACGGCAGAACTGAGAGGAAGGAATCACGCAGCAGGGATGAGGAGGTCGTCAGCGGAGGTGGTGGAAGGCTGACCGGCGGCCGTAGGTTGTTGATGGTGAAGAAGACGGCGGCGGCAGGAATGGCTTCTCGGCGGGTTTCAGGCGGCTGTCGCGGCAGTGAGGAGGTGGGAGTTGGTCATTGATTCGCCGGATTCCGGCGAGGGGATTGGGCTGGTGAGGGTGACAGCTCAAGGAAGTCTTNAGCAAAAACGACTTCTAGTACCATGTGATACCAATATGGTATATATGTATACCAACAGAGCATATGATTTCTCTAGAATATTGCTACAACTATCTGCGACTATACTATTGTACCAAAACATTAAAGGACGCAATAAAAGTATGAGAAAATTACATGCTCGTATTGCAAGCTAAATATTCGCAAAACAACTTGCTCATTTTGTATACTAACAGGGGTATATAGTTATATGGGGTCGTTCCAACAATTGCCTATAACTATAAAAACTAATACATAATACACATAATTTATGTCCATCGGCACACAAGAATTCCAGCATTTCAAATCATGTTCATATAAATAATTTTCATAATATAATTCACTTAAAATACAGCTAAAACAACCAAAACAATGTTCAAACTACCATATGATACCAATATGTCATATAACGATACCAACATGGTATACCGTTTTGCTGGTTAATTTCCGACAACTATATGACTATACTACTATTACATAACGCACATGCATAAAGAGAAAAATAAAAAATAGCGTATCACATATTAATATAATAAAGTATTTCTCTATTACTATTATTAAAAGAAAATCAAATAATGTACCAATTAAATGTAGCTAATACAACCAAAATATGATTCAACTTGCATATGATACCAATATAGTATATAGCTATACTAATAGGGTATATAGTTGGAATAAATTGTATATCAAAATGGTATATTTGTATACTATTTGGGTATACAATACAAATTCGTCTTCTTCTCTGGTTCAACTATATTTCAACCCAAATTTCTAAAATTTAAGTTCACTATGGTCGACCTCGGAGCAGTACAAATCGATGATTGTCATGGAAAGGCAGGAAATTCCTAAGGACACGTGGTTTGAGCTGACAAGGCCTGTAGGAAATAGTACAAGTCCGTATTGAGCCTTTATACAGTTGTACCAGTAGCCTTTCTTTGTAATAATTAGACATGTACTATGTTGGGGTTCCCCCTCCTATATAAAGGGGACCCCTATCATTTTGTAACAAACATGAATATTCACCACAATAGAACATTCTCTACTTTTTTTGCTCAAACGTGCTCAGCAATTACTCTATAACTTTATTGTTCTTCATTTATTGTGTTCATTCATTGTTCTTCATTTATTGTTCACTATCAACCGTCAATGTTTCCCTCGAGGTCCTATACCGTTGAGATCGAGGCCCCCAATCTTGCGACCACACCGGTTTGCTTATCATTTCTTGCTTATTTACACTTAGCATTATTCACAAAACAACTAGTATTAAGATAAATCACATATTTTTAGAACCACAAATTAAATCTAATTGTTAATACCTTTTTCAAGGTAAACACAAGGCATCACCCTTTCATGTATTAGCAATACTAGAATCATAGTTGATTCGTTATTCAAGTTTAATAGAATTTTCATAATTTTAATTTAAGTTATATACATTAGCAATAATATAAAAAATATTTTATATTATTCGTATATTATTTGTTTATTATATATCTTATGTTTATTGTAATTATTAGGTTACTATTGATATTTATCATAAAAAATTATTGGCATAACTAATCTATAAATATCGTCATTTTGCATATTATAGAAATAAACTCCTTTTGATTTAAAAAACATAAAGATAAAATAAAATAGGTACACTAAACTTCCTTGTTACAGGTAAATGCTTTGAAAGAGAGGAAGAGCTTTGCATTTACATCGGGCCCTTTACTATTGAAACAAGGTGAAAAACGGGGCAAAAGGAAATGGGTAGGCGCGTAATAAAGTTAGGTCATATAGGTAAAAATTATAAATAGTTTAAAGATGGGCAAAAGCGGGTAAATAATTTGTCTTTTGTAGGCATATAGTGTAGTTTCCCCTTTAAAGTGTCCATTTAATTCAACTAGATTAAAAATATTAATTCATACAATAATAACTATTAAAAATACGTAATGCCTTAATTAAATAGAGAAAAGTGAAACTATTTTTGTATTTTTTTAATTTTTGTGACAAAATTAAGTAAAATAGTTAAAACTAGTTAAAATAATGATATTTGACCTAAACTAAATATTTAAATGCTAATAAGTATGAAATTTCAAGGGGGGTCAAAAATTACGTATCTACAGGGGTTTATTTGATAGTCATATTGTTCAAGACGAGCAAAAGTCTAAGTGTGGGGTGTTGATGTTTAGCTTAAAGTATATATACTTGTATGTATATCACCTCATGTATTACTTTTGTTTCGTGGATTTAAGATGCAAAATGTGTTGATTTATATTAATTTGAGTTGTTTTTATGTGTAGGAATGATCCGCGAGTAATTGCGGCCGAACTGAGCGAAATTAGAGCCAAGACGGACGAAAATAGAAAATCAGCATTTTCGACGCCACATGCAACGCCCCACGCTACCTGTGGTGCCAGAATTAGTAGGCTAAAAATCACCAGTGCCAGGGACGGTGCCTAGCGTTGGGCTAGGTTCTGAAAGCATGAAGTCAGTCCAAATTCGTTCGGGATACGGTTATTTCGACCCTAGACCTACCCAACACGTATAAAAGAAAGACTAAACTTATTTGTGAGGGGGTGGCGCCACGTTTGAGGGATAATACACACGGGAAAAATTCGAAAGAGATGAGATCTCAGTTTTATTCATCCTTTCTTAGTATTTTCAATTATTCAACACTTGTGAAATTGTTTGTTATTATCATGAGTGGCTAAAAACCCATTGTTCTGGGGTTGTGATTTAGCCATGAATATTGTTGTTTGACGTTAGCTTAACCTTGATTACAATTCACTAATATATGATTGTTTCTTCAATTCTGTGATTAATTGCTTAATTGTCTGGCCAGCAATTAGGTTCTATTTACTATCTATGTTATGCTTGGGAAAGCCGTGTTTAGATTAGAGAAGAATTGGAGAGAGCACGATATTAACTCTTAAGGGGGCATATTTGTGGTTAGGATAGGAATATACCTAGTCACCGTGCTTAATTAAATATCATAATCTTAATGTGTTCTTAATATATTTATTTCATAAGAATATAAGTGTTAATCTATTTTGAATAGGCGAGTAGTACTTCGGGAGAAGGCTATAAGAGCAATTATCGATTAATTAGCAACCATGAGTGAATTGTATGAAAGGGAGAGTTAACTAGAACACAATATGATTGGTGAATCGATCACAACCCTGGAATATTTGTCTCTACTGAATACACAAAAATCAATTTGCTACTTGATAATTTAGTTATTACTTAGAATTATAGTTTAGTATAATCACATTCTTGAACTTGATTTTGGCTTGACTGAATAACAATTTTGGTAAATTTAGTGGGTAGTTGATACAAGTATCTGTGGGTTCGACACTAGACTTATCATTTTATTACTTGTACGATCACGTATACTTGCGTGTGCGTTTGGGAGAAACAGTAAGGGAGCAATGCTCCCCTTAGGCTTGCGCAACTTCTTTGTTAGTTTCTTTTTTTCCAAGCCCAACGGACTTGGGGCCCTTTTTCTGGTTTTCTCCTTGACCGGCTTCAAAGCCGTTGATTGTTTTTCCTCATCACCGGTAGGAGGTCTCATCGGAAAATCTTCCCAAGAACTACAAAAGGGCAAGGAAGTTAGGTAAAGAAAGGAAAAACTTTTGAAGTGAAAAACGAAATAGAGGACGAAAACTAACCATGATTACAAGCCTCCCTCTGGCTCTTGGAAAGCTCTATCCAAGCCCGTTCAGAATAGGGCCTCTGGGACACCAAGCTCTCAACCCATTTTTTTAGTTCCGGAACCAGGTCCGGCATCTGGGCCACGGTTGCAACAACAAGGTTGAAGTAAGAGAAGATCGAGGGAAGTACGAATGGGAAAACTAGCATTAAAGGGAAAAATACTTACGATTAAAATTACATTTCTCCGGGAAGGGCATATCCTCGGCAGGGATTAAGTCTGATGTCTTTATTCGGACTAACCTGCCCATCCAACCTCGGTCGCGGGTCTCGTCAAGGCTGGAGAATGGAGCTTTGGTGGCCCGGCGCGATAGCTTAATTAATCCTCAATAGATATGAGGGCTATATAAGCGTATCAGATGATCGAGGGTAAAGGAGTTACCCTCGATTTTGTTGGAAAAGAAGCGGAGGAGAACGACGATACTCCAAAACGATGGATGAATTTGGCTCAAGGTAACATCGTACCTTTTGCAGAAGACCACTATCACGGGATCCAAAGGATTGAATATAAAAGGGTAGGTGTAAACACTCAAATACCCCTCTACATATGTGGCGATCGATTCCTCGGGGGAAGGAACGATCATGTCCTTGTTCGACCAGCCACACTCTTCCTTGACTTCGTCAAGAAGGCCCTCAGTGATAGTACATATGTACCTTGACATCGGCTCGCATCGGTCTGGTACCGAAGAAGTCTTTTCTACTTTAAAATCGGCGACCATCGGGTACCCCGTCGAAACATATTCCTCAAGGGGAGATTCCGCCATAAATACATCGTCGACAGGGCGTGATGAAGACGAAGACTCCTTCTAAGGCACAGTTTTGGATGTCTTTTCCATTTGTGAAAAATGGATAACGAAGGTTGGTTAGAGCTTAGAAAAAATTGAACGAGAAAAGTTAGAGGCAAGAGTCCTTAGAAAGAAAAAACAGAGAAGGCGATGGTTGTAAAGGTTTGAATGAAGGACGAATCGAGATTTTATAAGTTGGAGGCGACGGTTCAAAGTCGCATAATGGCCGACCACCAACTGACATACATTAATAACTTGGGAAACTGTACTGACTGGATGTTTCGGTTGCATCTGTCGCTCACGTCACGGTGATGACGTCATGACAGGTCGAAGGTAAAAATCGAAGGCTCAATTCGTTTCTTGTCATTACACCCCAAAAAATGAGGGGACTATCTATATACGGTCAAAACCGGGCCCACCCGATTTTGCCGATCAATTGAGACCAGGGTGATGGGTCGTAGATCGACCCCGTAATAAATCAGACTGAGGTATGAGGATAAGATACCGAGTTTGGGATTCGAGGTACCTGTCGAGATCGAGACCAGTGATGATCGAGATCAAACGAGATAGACATCGATCAAGACCAAAGATAGCATAATAACATAAAGGCGAGATATCTGTGACTGGTCGAGGATCATGGTGGAAATCTCGGAACGGATCAAATCAAGAATGGATATTTAGCTAATCATGGGATTTCCTTTTGTAATTAGAACTATATAAAGGGGAGTTATAATCATTTGTAACACATTATTCACACATATCAAAGAAATATAACATTCTCTCTCTTGCTTATACTCTCTTGTTCATCAGTTTACTTTCTACTTCATTACTTTAGCATCAGCCAGTTCAAGGGCTGAATTGTATTTCAACACTGGTTTGCTTTACTTTATTGTTAATTTCTGTTATTAATCTTCATATTTTTCAATTGGTATTCGGTGAAATCATGTGTCCTTAACCACATTATATGTTTAATTGTTATCCATTTTTAAGGGTAAACACCATGTGACATGCCGTCTGTAACATTTATTATATCCTAAAGCCTAGAATTTACCATTCACTCTCTGAAAAAATTATCTATGAATTTATAGTAAGTTTCATTGATATATATTTTCTAGTCTGGGCAAGTTATACATTTAACCGGTCGGTGAAAAATAATTATAACCAAATACACACAAAAATATGCATAAAAATATACATTTTGCTGGCTATTATTTTTTATTGCAGATATATTGTATAGTTCTTTTCAAATCAATCATTCATGTTGTACATTATATAAAACAATGGCCTTTAATTTTCATTAAAAATAATCTAAGGATAGAAAAGCTTGGCAAATAAAAGTTCATTCCAAGTATCTGGAAGCCCAGGCAAGCACCAATGAACACAATCAGCATAGCTGGAAGGGTTTGCTAGTTGCTCTTGTGTTAATGGATTCCAATGTTTCTTGTAAATTGACGAGTGTGCGTCTTTTCTATAACTTGAGAGCTGAGTGATATTAAGAAATGAGATAGGAACTTTTGATTTACCAAATTCGTCACTAATCACTTGCATTATGCTTTTTCTACTATCTGTTGCCCAGTAATTTGGATCATCTATCAGTTTAGTCTCATTGAAACAGTTCTTGTTTGGTTCACCTCCCCATTCTATGCTCCTGCCAAACAAAGAGTAGATACTTTTATTTTCTCAATGGAAAATGCAAAACCCTAAATTATCAAATGATATTTTGAACATAATATAAAAGTATACAACAATAACAATGTACAATTCCGGTGTAATCTCACAAGTGGTGTATAAGAAAATAATGTATACGTTGACCGTATTCCTACCTTCTAAAGGTAGAGGGACTATTTATGATAGACCCTCGGCTCAAGAAAACTAAAAATCCCAACAATAGTAAAAAGAAAATATAACAATGGAGAAGCTATGAAAAGAGCATGGATCTTTATTTCAAATTTCTTCCAAAGTGAGTCTAATAAACTTTTGGATAAGTAATTCTTTTTAAAATAAGAAAAATAGGTTCACTCCTATATATGTAGACCATGACCTAACTGATAATTCCAAATACTCTTTTCAAACTTCAAACTTCTAATACTTTTTATTCTATTTTCAATAAACTATTATCCAAGTAGCCTTAATTAGAGTGTATTATATTTTCCTTTTCTTGGTCTACCCTTTTTCTTTTTTCTTAAAAACAAAAGTAGCATACAATAATAAAAGATTATTGTTTTACTCAACCTTTCGTGATAAGGTGACATGCTAGTGAAGAAGACTCGAGTTTTCTTTGGATCCATATTCTCTTTAATCCAACTCAACATATTCTTCATTACCATTCGATATGCATCCTCAATGGACACCTCCACCGTATTTTTTACTTCATCATCAAAAGACCCTTGCCTGCAAACAGTAGCGGATTCAGAATTTAAATATTTAATATTAAACTCGTAAATAAAGAACAAAAAAAAAAGTGCTTAAGAAATAAGGAAATTACAAGATACTGAAATTGCTCAGCCACCAAAGGTAAGTATTGAACACAATTATGTCTGACCCTTTCCAATATTTCCCATGTGTGTTTATTGAACCATTTCGAACAACTCTTTCAACGATCCTATGTGTGATTGCAACATCAGAATTTGATTCCAGAAGAAATGGTGCCCAGTAGAACTCAATCGTTGCATTATAATCCTGGAAATTCAAATATAAGCTAAATTATATTTGTATTATTAAATCAAATGTAAAGAATTTTAATGTGTAAGTTCAAAATAAAATTTGCTACTGATGATCACCTTAATGGTGAAAATGGCGAAATTACCATCATTTTCCATGGATTTAGCAATCTCAGGAATCAGTCTATGAACAAGACAAATCATGGAAATATATTGTCCTCTGTTCAACGAATCGCCTACGAACAACATCCTTTTCCCTCGAAGTGTTTCCAACATTAATGTCGCATTGAAACTGTCATAACATAATTCGTCATATATAAAAGTTGAACTTATTTATATATATATACTGACAGTATAAAAGAATTTTACCTCGGGAGCGAGCAACTATGAGGTTGCCATCTCCAATGTTGATAGTCTTTATCTGGCCTGCCATGTTCTTGGCAGGTCGACTGTGGCGTTATGTACGGACACTCTGATTCTTCGTACAAAGGCCGATTCTCGTCCCAAACCCATTTCCCACTGAACATATTGCATCCTTTCTCTGTCTCTGCAATGGCAAATGGTAACTTCTCCTTGTTCTTCTCTACCAACACAATTCAAATTATACAAGTCAAAAAAGTTTAATTTTGTTTTTTTGTCGGTCTACAAGCATTGGCGAATGGTGTGAGTTCAGTTGAATCTTTTACTTTCAACTTAAACTATGTTACATATGTTGTTGGTCTTTAAACTTAGTGTAGCTTAATTTAAGCTTAGTATAGCTTAATTTTAAGCTTGGTGTAGCTTAAAGAGAGTGAATGGAAAATGGTGGGAAAAGAAATGGAGGAAAGTGAAATTTTGAATTAGTTCACTTTGTCCCTCATTAGAAGAAGAAAAGAAAATTTATGTGTATATATAGAGAAGCTCTTCTTCTACCTCTTAAAGAGTTGATGTCACGACCCAAAATCCTAACTCATGTCGTGATGGCGCCGGACACCACTGTCAGGCAAGCCAACCCCTTAATTGGTTGAAATACTTTCCTGTTTAACATTTTCGAAATCATGCCCTTTCCTACATTTCATAACCAAATAATTAAAAATTCTCGTAAATTAAATACGGCAGGAAGTCACCATTAAGCTACACCAATAATAATAAGCTAAGATTCGTGTGCTGACTCGATAATTATAAGCTAGCCCACGATCGCGCATCGTACCTGCGACTTGTGTGCTTACTCGATAATGATAAGCTGACTCGATAACAAGTGCGTATATATAAGTACAAATGTGTACCAACTCAACAGTGAACTCAACATGACTGTGTCAATACCACGGATAATCAACTAGGATTTAAATCATAATACTTCACTTTTACTTATCACTTCAACAGTAATTACAACTCATAACACATACGAAGGTACATCTAGGGAACATAGATACATGCTTGTGAATCCTAAGGCTACCCGACATAGCAATATAGTCACCACGTACGGACTCTCGTCACTTGGTACGTACGTGGCTCCCACAACATGTATACATAACAAATAAGTAACCTATGAGGACATTTTCCCCTTACAAGGTTGGAAAGGAGACTCACCTCGTATCGAATCTACCTCTCGGACCAAGGATGCGCCCGCAACTCCGAACTCTACACCCAAAGACTCGTAACTGGAGTAGGAAAAATCCGTATGATATTTTTAGAAAAGATTGTACCGAGCTTTCTTTGAATTAGCATTTCATGTTGGACCTCGTAGCATTTAAGAGAATTTCACGTTTGGACATTGTAACATTACAGAGAGTTCTCACGTTTGGACATTGTAACCTTTTCAGAGAGTTTCACGTTAGATCATTGTTATTTCTCCTTTAGTTGTATAAATGTTATTTGCTTAGCTTTGCAAAATCTTGCACTTCTCCAATAAAGAGATCAATCCATCTTCACGTGTAATCAAGTTATTACTTGGTCTAATGAATCATTTGTATACTTTGCCACCTTGGCTAAGCTTATGCCATGTGGCAATCCTAAAAAGGCTCTTATCTACTTATTAGTTAACCGGGTAATGTTTCGTTACTCGGTGATTAATTCATTACCCGCATAATTAAGAATTATCCCAAATCACTTAAAATTTTATTTATTTTTAATACACTTTATATAACCGTACTATTATGATCATATGATACTTGTATAGTACTAGTCCATAAATACCGGATATTTTAGCTCGGGCCGTATTTTATTCCAAAATGTCAAACATCGACGAAACTCATATTATTATTTTTTTTCCGATTTGCTTACCCTCTCACATTCACAAATTTACCTATCCCTTGTTTGAAATAACGTGATACTTATAAATTCAAAATAAATCTCATTTAGGAAAACGGGGCCCGATAATGCAAAATGATCGGTCGGGTCGTTACAGTTGAGAAGAAGGCAAGTCTCGCGCCGTCGTCGCTCGCTCGGCTTCAGATTTGGATAAAGATTGATTGATTAATCTTTTTGAACAAAATTCCTTTCAAATTATTTAATTAATTAACGCAAAATTCAAATCCGGAATGACCCGCGGCCCGGTCCAGTCCGACCCGTTTTTCTTTTCCGGATTATTTTAAATCCGTTTTTAATTTTTTTTCCCGCAATATTCACACCTATTCAAAACAACTATGGTTGTTCTGAAAGGATTCACACCTGTTCCAACAGCTATGGCTGTTCTGAAAGGTTGCAAAACCTTTTCAGAAACAGTACGAAATTGGCTATAAATATGCCTTGAATCCCATAATTTTTACTTACTAAATTTTCTGATCTTCTTCTTCTGCACAAAGTATTCCAGTGTGTTTTACAGCCTTCGAGTGGTTCGTTGATCATCGGCGTTTTTGGTACCAACACTCCGGTGAGTTAAAAGTGGGCTCGATTTATTCCTATACTATTTTTTCAGAATTTATTTTGACGTTATACTTCTACTAACTTTCTGTTTCTATATTTTCAGAAAGTTTACTGTTTTATTTAGTTTACAGCAATACAGATTAATAACATATGTAAAGGTAAGTTCGATGCACTAAGCTCTCGATATGCACGAGGTATGCAGAAGGACCGGACCACGAGGCAGTGGCGGACCCAGGATTTTGTGCAAGCGGGTTCAATCTTAGAAGTAAATAACTTTAGTCGTAAAATAGTAGTTGTCAAGTGGGTTCAAATAAAATATTTATACAAAATTTATGCAGTTTTAATCATAATTCATACATATACACAATATTATTTTTTGATGAAGCGGGTTTAATTGAACCCACTTGCCACCACGTGCATCCGCCACTGCCACAAGGGTCTATTGTATGCAGTCTTACCCTGCATTTCTTCAAGAGGCCGTTTTCACGCCTCGAACGTGTGACTTCCTAGTTACATGGCAGCAACTTTATCGGTTACGCCAAGGCTCCCTTCACATATGGATATACTAAGATTGGTTTAATATGTTATCATGTCGGATAAACAAATAAAGATGTGCTTTTGTCTTGGATAAATATACATGATAAATTCTTCTGAAAAATAAATAAATAGATAAATAAATAAAAGTGAAAGAAAAAGTACAAGTTCATTGAATTACTCACTAATATATTGTTGGCCGGAAACTCCTGGATCAAGCTGGCACAAAATGCAGCTAAATTCTTCACTGTACATAAAAATGACAAGAACAATAAAAGGTAGTAATATTAACAGAAGAGAAGAGGGAAAAGGTGGCTTCATTTTTATTTTATTTTTCTGTGTTGTTATTGTGTTTTTAGGCAGTGAAAGTCATCCACTCAGTGTTTAGTGGGGGTAGAATAAATACCGAAATTTATAGGTTATTTTATTTCTAAGATAATTGCAAAGTTAATTAATTTGGATATATTTTGCTATTCTCGTTATTGAATTCTTACCATAATTGTTACATTAGGTTTGAAGGAAATAATTGATAATAGAAAGGTTATTAATCAAGAAAGAGATTTTATTATGATTACATTAGGTTTGTCATTTCTCCAAAATAGTAATTATGGTTGTGGTCAAATCAATAGGTCTAATTTAACAGTTTGATTGTGTGTGTTCCTTCGAAACTAAACAACTTTGTTACCTTGAGTTTTAATTTCAATGTCGTTTTATTAGTTGATTTCTGAACTTGAACTTTCTTATTCTGACGTGGGATTTGTATAAAATTTACGAACCCCTACCTAGTTCAACTGCCAACGGTCAATAAGCTGGAACGGATCCGGGATTTAAACTTTATCGGTTCAATCATTAAGGTTTTTAGTATTGAACTCATTATATTCTTAAAGTTATGAATTCATACCTATAATTTTAGTGATTTTTTGCACATAATTTTGTGTTCCGTATCAAAATTATGAGTTCAATTGAACTCGATATTACGGGGCTACATCTGCCCCTGTCCGTAAGCTGTTATAATTATGAAAGTCATTCTTATATATCTCCTTGAACAGTTCTCTAAAGAAAGTAGCTTATTATCTTGTTATTTTCCATCACTATATTCAAGCCGTTGTTTTCTACCGTTATAGTGAAGTAACCCGCGCTTCGCGGTCATGAGTGAAAAATTAAAATATTTTTGTAAACTTCTATTGACAAAATAATCTTTACTAATTAGATATTGTCACATATTCATGAACTATTACTATTGGTGTTTAACCAAAGAATTAGATTCTTAGTCAAAATTTATTTTAAGAAGTACTCGGGCTTCTGATAATCAAGAGAATTAACAAAAACAACAATGAAAATAAGAATTTCAGAATAGGAAAATACTAAGAGCACAAGAACCACACAAGTAGTATCTTATTCCCTTTTATAGGGAATTTCTTAGTACAATGTCTACTCCTCTTTATGATTGAGCATTAATGAGTATTTATATCATTAATGAAACGTTACAATAGGTAATCGTAACTGTTGCGTGAAGATTTTGTAACGTTTAAACTCATTGATTGAAGATCTATATGAATCTGCCATCTTTTCAGCCCTAGTTCATTTTGACCGTGTCTCTTCAACTCTTCAAATAGATTCGAGCACCCGTTTCTAATCACCTCGTAGGTGTTTATCCCGTATCTCTTTGTTCCGCATCTCTTTCTAGACTTCCATCCAGTTGTCGCTCTTCCATCGATCCACGTGGCTTGCTTCGTCATCCACTTAATTTATTCCACGTGTAATATTTATTTTTACCAATACAGATAGTCCCCCCATTTATCATTTATTTATTAATTAAATATTTGGTAAGTGGACACTTATTTATGGCGGGAATTGTTTGCCGCCGTTTCACTCATGCCATTGAACATGTTTCTGAACTTATACGTCGCTTGTCACTTCCATTTAATGTATGTGCCACGTGGCAATCCCGGATTGGTTCTGCAATTCCTCAGCGTATTTTAGGGCTTTTGCGGCTGAATCGGTCACGAAGTGACAGTTTTCATAATGGCATTCCCGTCATTATTTGCCATTTTTTGATGGTTTCCTTTGTATATAATACCCCTTTTGCCTTTGCTTCTACAAAAAACTTCCATCTTTCTTTCATAACTTGCAAATTCCTTTCTCACTCAGTTATGTCTTTTCAAAACGAAGATCCTAAAAGAGTCATAATAGTAGATGAACCATCTCCTTCTTCTGTTCCGGTTTGGAGTAGGAGGGGTGGTAGACTAAGGAGTTTAGGGTCAACATCTACTAGAGGATCTCCCTCTCAACATAATATCACTCCTCCGCCAACTTCTAGGGCTAACGTTACTCCATCGTCTTCTTCAAGGACTAGAGCTTCCTCTTCTCATAGATCTTCATCTAAGAGTAGAGAATCCAATAAACCGCTTCGTGAACCTACGGTAGATGAAATCATACCCGCTGAACTTTCCTTTGTAAACGATAGTGAGGCAATAAAAAAACCATGTTACTTCCATGACATCTCATGATCGCGCTGATCTCTACCCTTCTCAAATCACTGAGGGTTTAATTTCACTTGTGCGCAGAGACTGCTGTTGGAAACTTGATTTCCTGGTTTTGGTCCCCAATAAAAATCAAAGGATAACTTCTTACAAAGATGGTTTTTCTTTCATATATACATATCCCTTTACTTTAGGTTTCAAGCCTCCCATCGACCCAATCATTATAGAGTTTTATCGTTTTTTTAATGTGTGTTTGGGACAAATCGGCCCTATTATATGGAGGGCAGTAGCATGCCTTAGGTACTTAGCTAATTTGGCTTCACTTCCCTTTACCTTTTACCATTTGGTCCACCTTTACTCTCCCAAATATTCCGTCAGGGAGTTTTACTCTCGTGGAGAGGAGTAAGAGAGTCTTAGTCGTCCCTAATGATGACAAAGACCGAGGATGATATGTGATCGGCTCCTACCTATACCACTATAGAATGGCAAGGCGGGGTCGATGTAGCTTTTACCCGATAGGATCGGAATCGAAATCCACCGGGAGTTAGAATATTGCAGTTGGGTTCCTATTCGACTTAGCTATGTATCTTGTCTTTAATTACATTTCTAATCATAGGTTTGTTTGATTCTATACTAGTAGTATTTCTATTAATTGATAAAAAGAAGCTAAGTATAATATTTTTGTAAGGGTTTTTCTCAGTTTATAAAAGACACTAGGGAAGCGACTTACACCTAGGCGAGTATCCTACGGGATCTAGAAATTAGGACAAACTTGTTGTATATGGGATCGTGATATAACCTCACACTCAATTACTCACCCTATACCTCTTGGTAGTTTGGGTGACTTTGCCCGAATTGGTTTTCTCAAGCCTAATAGGTGTTTCAACAGTGCTAGTGAAATTGGCTCGAGTCGGTATTACTATCTCTAGATTTTACCCTTTAATTGGAGCTATCAATCTCTTGAATTCACCACAATTCCTTGTTATCCTATTTTACCTAGACTTGGGTCATCTTTATCAAGAACAACCCTAGTCAAAAAGGCATGAATCAGTGTTTGCAACCACTAATTCAATAGATAAAGCATGAAACAACATAAATTTCACTAACCCAATAACAAGTAAGCCTTAAAATTAAAGACCCATTAGATACCCACACTAGGATTGGGTCACAACCCTAGATAATGGGTCTAGCTACTCATAATCAAGGTAGAAATGTAAAGAGTTGATGAAATTATAACCATAAATATTAAATACAAAGATAAAATCTAAGATTATGAGCTAAAGCTACTCTAAAATTACTCAAACGGGAAAAAGGTTGTTGTTAATAGCTCTACAAAACATAAGATGACCTAAAAATGTGAAAAAGAACTATTTATACACAACCGAAATTACTGGACAAAAATGCCCTATGGAGGTTCCGCTGTTAGCGGAAATACAGGCGCCCCAGCGAATTGACTTACGCGGCCGCGCAATTACGAGCGCGGACGGCGCTTCTTCAAAGTTGGACTTCATGGAACCTCTCTGAACCTTGTTTCCACTCTCAGCGGAATTTGGATCGCCTCAGCGGTAGGAAATAGCACGACCACGCAAATTGAGCGCTGACCGTGTTCTTGTGATTTGCCAAAATTGCTAACTCTCTAAACCTTAATTTTCGCTCTCAGAGGATTTTCCGCCGCGGCCGCTCTTTTGTGTCGCTGTCAGCTCATCTAAAAACAGGTATGGGACAAACTTTTGATCAACTATGTACCAAAGAAATAGATATTCCAATAGGTACGAAAGAGGATAATGACGAAACAAATCCGCGGCCGCTCTTTTGTGTCGCCCAATTAAGTCCAAATCCATCTCTCTGAATCTACTTCCACGGCCGCCCTCAGTATTCTGCCTCTGCGGTAAGGCCTACGTTGTAGCGCAAAAGTGGTGTTGTCAGCGCTTCTGTTGAGATCATGGATTGTGCAAGTTTGGCTCCTTTTTTAGTTTGTTTTGGCCTATTTGCCTCATTTTCATCCAAAACCTGCAAGTAAGCACCTTGAGTTAGTTTTCAGGAATACCTTAATCTGTTTTTGCCCCAAAACCTTAGTAAAGGAGAGTAAATAGTAGGTCAAAATCCCAAGTTATCAACCCCCCAAAACTTAAGCTTTTGCTTGTCCTCAAGAAAACAAGGTAAATTCCACCTCCACAAGAAAAAGAAAGTAGAATCTCAGTTGTTCAAAAGTAACTTCATCAAGCTTCAATTGGGACTAACAATTACCCTCAACACAAATGCATTATTGACAACATTATGCAATGACTTTCTGATTTCCATAGATCTAATGTGACACCAAAGCTTCAAGAGTTGACTCAATCCATCAAAGAGCTTCGCTCTCTCACGTAGGTCACTGTGGATCCCAGACTCTTTCTCCTATACTCTCCATGATCTCATCTCACCTTATAAAATGTACTCTCAAAATCGGGATTATCAAGAAGTGCGCTCATCACTCTCAAAGGAATTCCTCAAGTCCGGCTCTAAGTACCATAGGCTTTCCCCTCATGTAAATCACCACTAATGTAAGCTCACTCAACTTGAAATCCTATAGGGCTTTAACGGGATGTAATGAAGGCTTTTTGGATCAAATTCGGACATAATGAACTATGATTAAAACAGTTTTCCTTAAGCACTCCATTTTCACAATTTTGCTCATGTTTTTCTTGACTATTTGAGTCATTTTCTTCTTCCTTGGGGGAACTAGAGAGACACATTGTCGCTTTTTCTTCTATTTGACATTCGTTTTTCTCCTTTTCTCATTGATAACTAGGGATTTTACCTGGTTTTACACTCTATCTTGCTTAAGGTTTGGATGCAATTGTACACAAAATAGTCCCAAAGGCTTACCTGTTGTGCTTGTTGCAGGGTTTAGCCAAAAAGGATGACAAATAGTCAAAGCCTGCTCAGAAAGGAGTGAAACTTGCACAAGTTCCAAGAACAACCAAAAATCCAAAGTCAAAATTGACCATCGCGGACCGCGGTCCACTTTATGCGGTCCGCGGTGGTGAGATTCAGAGAGTTCATTCCCAAGGCAAACATCATCGCGGACTGCGATCCATTCTCCGCGGACCGCGGTGGTGAGATTCAGAGAGTGCTTTCCCAAGGCTAATATCACCGCAAGCCGCGGTCCATTTTACGCGGTCTGCGGCCATGAGATTCAGAGACCCCAGCACTTGAAGCCCAGAAGACCACCGCGGACCGCGGTCCACGATGAAGCCACCGCGGCCGCGGTCCATTTTATGCGGACCGCGGTGGCCAAGTTCAGAGCCTAAATTTGTTGAGCCAAATAGCCTCACCGCGGCCGCTGAATATAAATAGTTTATTTTCTTATTTTTTTAGGGTAAGCTTTGTATCAGATATATTTTGGGAGCTCGTGGGCGTTTTTCTACAGCAAGTTTTTGTAATTTTAGCTAGATTTCAACATTGAATCCTTCAGTTTTATTTTATAATTGAATTATATGGGTTTTGCTTCATCTATTTCCTTGATTTCTTCATTGATTATGAGTAGCTAAACCCATTATCTAGGGTTGTGGCTCAACCCTAGTGTGGGTTTTAATGGGTTCTTTAAATTAGAGCTTAGATGTTTATGGGTGATGGATATTTGGGTTGATTTTTGGTTTTCTTGTTAAAATTAGTGGTTGCAAACACTAAATGGTGTTCAATTGACTTGGGTCCTTCTTGAGAAAGAGGACTTGAGTCCAGAAAAATCAACCCAACAAGGAATTGGGACGAAATCATGAGAATTGATAGTCCCAATTAACGGGTTAAACCTCGAGAGAGTAAAACCCTACTTGAACCTATATTGCCTGTGCAAATTTGACACCCAATTGACCTTGAGAAAGGCAATTAGGGCATAGCCGCTCAAAATACCGAGAGGAATAGAGTGGGCATCTTGGGCGCATTGGTTATATCATAATTCCCCGAATAACATCTTTGCCTTAGATATTAGAATCTGTTATTTACTCGCCTAGGTGAAAGTCATGACCCTAGTGCCTTTATCAAATTAGAAAACAACCCAAAAAGACAATAGTTAGCTTAATTGCAATTATAGTATCCTAAACAATAGTTATAATATAAAACCCAAAATTATGAGAAGTGTAATCAAGAACACAAAACACTATTAGATCACCTAGAAACTCAACTCCAAAACATAACTCTCTGTGGAATCGATCCCGACTTTTCGGGTAAAAGCTGCACCTGCACCGACCCTCATCTTGCTACTTTAATAGTAGTGTGGGTGAGAGACGATCATGTTTTGGCGCCGTTGCCGGGGAGTTATACGGTGTTGACTATCTACGTGAATAGTAGTGTTAAGTGTTTTTTCTTTCCTTCTGATTTTAACGTTTTTGTTGAATCTATTCAGGTGAAAATGGCGGATCCCCTAGGAAACGTTATTGCGGGGGAGAAGGTATTTGGTAACCAAGACGATGAAATCAACCAAGTACCACCTCAAAGAAGGGGCCGGCATGCCAATATTCAAGAGGACATTCCAGACCCTCCCCCGCCACCAGCTACCAGAGCCGCCCCTCGGGTCCTTCCAAACAAGGGGTGTGCTAGTGCCATTGTCCCGCCGAGAATTCGGGTGGGAAATTTCCAAATTACCAATGTGATGCTGACACTCTTAGAGAAGCGGGGTTATTTCACCGGAGCCGCACATCAAAATGCTTACAAACATCTTAAGGGATTCGTGGATACCTGCACAAACGAATGTCTCGGAGGATGCATTGAGACTTCGATTATTCCCTTTTTCTCTTCTAGGGAAGGCTCTTGATTGGGTCGAGCGGCTTCCCAACCACTCAATATCTACTTGGGATGAGCTCGCAGACAAGTTTATTGCTAAATGTTTCTCCCCAAGTCATATGGCGGCGCTCAGAGATGAAATTTTGGCCTTTAAGAAAGAACCAGACGAGCCTTTGCATGAGATATGGGAGAGATACCGGACCATGGTCAAGGAATGTCCAAACAATGACATGACTGAATCCATGATCCAGCAGACTTTTTACCGAGGGATTAACATTGTCAATCAATGTGTGGTCAATCAGTTGGCCGGTGGAAACTTCATGAAATTGACTTACCCCGAGGCATGTGAGGTATTAGATGAGATGGATGACACATCGTCAGCTTGGCAAAGCAGAGCAAACGTACCTCAAGGTGAGTCCGGTGTCAATAGTCTTCATAAAGAGCTCCAAGAACATGGGCAAGCAATTGCCGAGCTCACTACCACTATGAACCAACTTGCCAAAGCCCAACTTCAACAATTACAAGGGCCAAAGCAAGTAAATGCCATGAAGGGAGTGAATGTGTTGGTGAATCAAAGAAGAACTAGGGGAAATCAAAAACAAAGCAACAATGATCAGGGTGACCAAGGGCCAAGTGGATATAGTCAAGAAGAGCAGTATGATGACCAAGAAGAGGATGTTATGTATGCTAATAATTACCAGGGTCAAGGAAACAGTCAAAGCAACAATCAAAACTGGAGCAACCAAGGCAACAATCAAAGTTGGGGTAATCAAAGACAAAGAAATTGGAACAATAACAACAATGCACGAAATTGGGGGAACAACAATAATCAACAATGGGGGAACAACAATGATAACAATTGGAGTGGAGGCAACAACAACAACAAAAACAAATGGGGTGGTAATGGTAACCGGGGGTCGGGCTTTCAAAGGCCCCCGATGTACCAACAACCAAGCAATCCACCCTCATACCAATCTCAAGGACAAAGCTCATCAAGCAATGATATGGGAAGAATTAAACAAATGTTCAAGCATATGATGGAGCGAAATGCGGACTCCGATGCTCAGTTGGCCTCTCATAACACCTCCATTAGGAACCTTGAAGTACAAATGGGCCAAATTTCTCATGCCTTAAACAGACGCCCAAAGGGTGTACTACCGAGTGATACGGTGGTGAACCCAAAGGGTGGGAACAATAATAATACCTGTCACGCCATGGCGGTGACCACGAGAAGTTGAAAAGGTGGTGAAGCAAGTACTTCTAGGCAAAAGCGAATTGTTGATGATGATGAATTGCCCCATGATGAGTTACCAATTGAAATTGAGCAAGTGGTGGAAGATCCAACTTCCAATGAGGTGAGAATTGATATCCATGATAATGGGGAGGATTTGCAAAGGAATGTGAACCCGTCTAGGGAATACGTGATTGATATGTCGGAACCGGTGGTCCCACAAGTCAAGGCACCATTGACTAGGCCCCCTCCTCCATACCCTCAATGGTTGGCTAAACAAAAGCAAGAAACTCAATTCAAGAAGTTTATTGATATGATGAAGAATCTTTCCATCAATGTCCCGTTGGTTGAAGCCTTGGAACAAATGCCCGGGTATGCTAAGTTCATGAAGGACTTAGTCACTAAGAAGAGGTCCATGGAGTGTGAAACCATTAAGATGACTCACCAAGTGAGTGACATAGTACATTCAATGGCACCAAAACTTGAAGACCCGGGAGCTTTTACCATTCCTTGCACAGTCAGGAGTGCGGATTTTGCTAAAGCCTTGTGTGACATTGGAGCGAGTATAAACTTGATGCCATACTCGGTATTTAAAACATTGGGGATTGGACAACCTAGGGCGACCTCCATGCGTTTGCAAATGGTGGATAGGTCGATGAAGAGGACCCTAGGGATAATTAATGATGTGTTGGTGCGGGTGGACAAATTTATTTTTCCCGCGGATTTTGTCATTGGACTGCGAAGTGGATTATGAGGTCCCCATTATTTTGGGAAGGCCTTTCCTTGAAATGGGGAAGACCTTAGTTGATGTGGAAGCCAGGGAGCTCACTTTTCGAGTGGGCAATGAAAAAGTGGTATTCCATGTGTGTAAATCAATGAAGCAGCCCAACAGTACAGAAGTATGCTCTTTCATGGACCTCGTCACTTAGGTGATTATTGATGATTCAAGCTCTATGATTCATGTTGATGATCCAGTGGAGGCTGCCTTATTGAACCACGAGGACACCGTGGTAGATGGTTTTCTTGAAAGTACCAATGCCATTCAACACATGGGCTCTTACTCCTATGGTCCCCGAAAGCTATCATTGGACTTGGAGAACCGGAAGACTCCTCCAACAAAGCCTTCAATTGAAGAGCCCCCAACTTTGGAGTTGAAGCCACTACCCTTCCATCTCAGGTATGAATATCTTGGTCCCTATCGCACTTTTCCTGTCATTATTTCCTCTTGCCTAACCCAATTGCAGGTAGACTCAACTTTAAATGTGCTAAGGAGGAGGAAGAAAGCAATAGGAGGGACTCTTGCGGACATTCGAGGAATAAGCCCCACTTTTTGCATGCACAAAATCATCTTGGATGATGGAGCAAAGCCTTCCATATAACACCAATGGAGGCTCAACAAAGCAATGCAAGAGGTGGTGAAGAAAGAAATCATTAAATGGCTTGACGCAGGGGTTGTCTACCCAATTTCGGATAGCGCTTAGACCTCTCCGGTCCAATGTGTTCCGAAGAAGGGTGGAATGACGGTGGTCCAAAATGATAAAAACGAACTCATTCCAACGAGAACGGTCACAGGATGGCGGGTGTGTATGGATTACCGCAAGCTCAACAAAGTGACCCGTAAGGACCATTTCCCTTTGCCCTTCTTGGATCAAATGTTAGATAGGCTTGCGGGTCGGGCTTTCTACTACTTTCTGGATGGGTATTCAGGTTATAATCAGATTTTGATTGCCCCGGAGGATCAAGAGAAGACCACTTTCACATGTCCTTATGGTACTTTTGCCTTCTCCCGAATGCCTTTCGGTCTTTGCAATGCACCTGCCACTTTTCAGCCGTGCATGATGGAGATCTTTACAGATATGGTTGAAGACTTCCTCGAGGTGTTTATGGATGACTTCAGTGTAGTTGGGGATTACTTCGATGAGTGTTTGAGCAATCTTGACAAAGTCCTCGCTTGATGTGAAGAGACCAACCTAGTGCTAAACTGGGAAAAGTGCCACTTTATGGTGGAAGAAGGAATAGTGTTGGGTCACAAAATCTCGAGGAATGGTATTGAAGTGGACAAAGCAAAACTTGGAGTGATTTCTAAGTTGCCACCTCCAACTTCGGTTAAGGGAGTCCGGAGCTTCCTTGGGCACGCGGGGTTCTATCGGCGTTTCATTAAGGACTTCTCTAAGGTGGTCAATCCTTTGTGCAAATTATTAGAGAAAGATGCCAAATTTTATTTTGATGAGAATTGCATGAGTGCTTTTGAATTATTGAAGCACAAGCTCACCATAACTCCTATTATCACCGTGCCCGATTGGAGCTCTCCTTTTGAGCTTATGTGCGACTCTAGTGATGTGGTTGTGGGGGCGGTGTTGGGCCAGAGGGTGAAAAAAATCTTTCACCCTACCTATTATGCTAGCAAAACGATGAACTCGGCCCAAATGAATTACACTGTCCCTGAGAAGGAGCTATTGGCAATAGTCTTTGCGATGGAGAAATTTTGTCCTTATCTCATGGGTGCGAAGGTCATAGTTCACACTGACCATTCGGCACTCCGGTATCTCATGACCAAAAAGGAATCCAAAGCGAGACTCATGCGGTGGGTGTTTTTACTTCAAGAGTTTGACTTGGAGATTGTTGATCGAAAACGAAGTGAAAACCAAGTGGCCGACCATCTCTCTCGATTGGAAGAGCAAGGTCGACCTTGTGATGAGCTTGAAATTAATGACAGTTTCTCCGATGAACAACTTCTTTCTATGTCAATACAACAAATGCCATGGTTCGCAGACATTGCCAATTATCTTATCACTGGTGTTGTTCCTCTTGAGCTCTCTTCTAACCAAAGGAAGAAGCCTAGAAGTGATAGCATGGATCTTATTCAAGATTTGCACTGACGGGGTCATCCGGCGATGTGTACCGGAAGAAGAACAAAGGTCGATTCTTGAGTCTTGACACTCCTCACCTTATGGTGGTCATCATGGAGGGGCAAGTACTGCTTCAAAGGTGTTGAGTTGTGGTTTGTTTTGGCCTACATTGTACAAAGATGCCGGTTAATTGGTCAAGAGATGTGATGAATGTCAGATGGCCGGGTGAATTTCAAAGAAATATGAGATGCCTCCCAATACTATTCTCGAAGTGGATATTTTTTATGTATAGGGTATCGATTTCATGGGCCTGTTTGTTAGCTTTTGTGGGAACACATACATTCTCGTGGCGGTGGATTATGTCTCCAAATGGGTTGAAGCAGTGGATCTACCCAACAATGAAGCCCGGAGTGTTATTGCATTTCTCAAGAAGAGCATTTTTACAAGGTTTGGCACGCCTCGTGCAATCATTAATGATGGGGGTCGCATTTTTGTAATAAAGCTTTTGACACTTTGCTTGCAAAGTATGGTGTCAACCACAAATTTTCCACTCCTTATCATCCCCAAGCGAGTGGCCAAGTTGAAGTCTCAAACAGGAAAATAAAGAGTATATTTTCAAAGACGGTCAATGCAAATAGGACATATTCGTCAAAGAAGTTGAATGACGCTCTATGGGCTTATAGAACTACCTACAAGACCCCGATCGGTATGTCTCCGTACCGATTGGTGTTTGGAAAATCTTTCCATCTACCGGTTGAGTTAGAGAACAGGGCTATGTGGGCCTTGAGAAAGTTGAATCTTGAATGGGATGTGGCAGCCAATCTTCGTGTGGAGCAGTTTAATGAACTTGACGAATTCAGATTCCATGCCTACTCCAGATCGTCCTTGTACAAGGACAAAATGAAGTACCTTCATGATAAATATGCTCGTGGAAAGGAGTTCAAAGTAGGTGACTTGGTTCTCTTGTTCAACTCTCGGTTACGTCTATTTCCGGGAAAGATTAAGTCAAAATGAAGCGGACCTTTTGAAGTTGTGTTTGTGACTCCGTTTGGTGCACTTGATCTAAAGAACAAAAGTGGGGAGATTTTCAGAGTTAACGGGCACAGGGTCAAGCAATACCTGGGCAAAATTGATGACAGCCATGTGGTGGCACTTCTCCATCTCAAGTGAACATGGTAACATGCGTCGTGCCGCGACGTTAAATCAGGCGCTTCTTGGGAGGTAACCCATGTGTCTTTATTTTTGTTTTTCTTTGATTTTCTTGGTAGTATAGGACTCAATTTTGGACTAACTGGTGTTGGGATGTTGTAGGATTATTTTGAGGCAGGGCAAAAAGCTAAGTGTAGAAATTCCAGCTCTCTGAAGTTTGCAGTGCGGACCGCGGTCGATTCTATGCGGTCCGCGGAGCTTGCATGTCCAAAAAGGCAGTCTCTGAAGTTGCCACCGCGTCCACGGTAACCTTTTTCGCGGACCGCGGTGAACCATCGCAGACGCGGTTGATTTTTTGCGGACCGCGGTGGCCAAACACCAAGTTTCCCAGTAAGCTGAAGGACCGCGGTCGATTTTACGCAGTCCGCGGTGGGTAGGTACAGTGGGTCCCAGGCCCAACTCTATAAATAGGGTCTCGGGGCTTCATTTTACATTTTACGCACTTCGACTCTCCACAGTGAAATTTTACCTGTGCATCAATCTTCATACTTTCAAGTGTTCATTTCATTCATCTAATCTTCATCCCACATCTAGTAAGTGTAATTTTGATTCCATAACTTCTTAATTTTATTATTTCCTTATTTATTTGGTAGATTTTCTTCTCTTTTTCTCCCTTTTTCCTTCTTTAAGCCATTAACCATGTTAGGGTTTGTTCATAATGCTCAATTTAGACCCTTTGTAGTTAAGTTCACTGATTAAAAACCTAGGATTTCAACAATATGTTCATTTGAACTTGTATTAACAGTAAAAGTTGGAACCCTAGTTTTTCAATGAGTGCGGTCCGCGGTGCTTTTACGCGGACCGCGGTGCTTTAAAGGTTACAAGTCTCATTTGATGACCGCGGTGCCTTTTTGTGCGGTCCGCGGTGCTTAACTTCAGAGAGGAGGGTAGTCTGAACCCCACTTTTCCGCGGACCGCGGTCGTCTTTGTGCGGTCCACGATGCCTGAGTGCGAACCGCGGTCGCTTTTACGCGGTCCACGGTGTCCTGCTTCAGAGAGGTTGGTAGTCTGATCCCACCTCACCGAGGACCGCGGTCCTTTTTGTGCGGTCCGCGGTCCCAGCTTCTGCAACTCAGTTCTCTGTATCTGATTCTTCTTTGTTCTCTATGCATTGCTGGATACTAACAAGCTTTAAATGAATCTGACTTGAAGATTATGGTCCAATCAAGTGGAGGTGGTCGAAAACCAAGTGGTAAGGGAGAGTCTTCCTGGTGAAAAGCCAAGGGACAATCAAACTGGACCCCAAAGTCTGACAAGCAATGAAAGAGACAAGAAAAGCAATTCGGACCATGGATAGAGCTGCTGTGAGTTTGAACCCTCCGGAGGAGAGTCTTCAGAATCCATACTAGAGCACTACCGAGACTTTCCGGAGAGGTTTAGGTTGACCAAAGAGCCCTCTGACTCTCCTCCTGCCCAAGCATCCGCCCATTCTGAGTCGTCTGATGGCTCAGCTACAGGGAGTGACCATGAATACTCCACCTCACCTACAACATCTCTATTAGGTGAGCACTCCGAATAAGAGGAAGTAGGGGATGAGACCCAAACAGGGGGTGAACCCCGAGTAGGGGGGTTGAAAGAACAAGAAAAAGCATGGCAAGATCGCTTTGTGAGTGAACCGGCATTTCATAAATTCCGAGAATGGTGGCCTGAGAGGAATTTGATCTTAGAGCGTAAATTCATCACCAAGGATCTTTTTCCACTCAACCCCAATGTGCGAAGACAGTTCAGGGAGAGAAAGAGTCGGGATTACTTCACTTGCTTTTTTCCGGATGCCAATGAACACCTTGTCAAGGAGTTTTACACAAACCTGGCTTATCTGAAAAAGGACTCCAAGGCAACCAAGGTGAGAAATCTGATTGTGCCTTTTGATGGGGCTGCATTGAACACATATCTGGAATTTGATGATGAAGATGAGACAGAGTACTTAGAGAAGTTGAATGAGGGAGATGAGGCCCGTCATTGGCTAGCGGAGCACTTGGCCATCCCGGGTGAAACCTCTGACTGGTTGCAAACAGGGAAGGTGATTCTCCGGAGAACACTGAACTTTGAGGCAAAAGGGTGGGAAACATTTGTGTAGCAGGCTAGACCTCACCTTCCATGAAAATTTTATTCCTCTCAGGCAGACTGTGTTGATTGCTTCTATCATGGCAGGATACCCGATCAATGTCGGGAATGTTATGTCAAGTGTTATTACTCGGGTAGTGAATGAAAATGATAGAGCCTACCCCTTCTCGAACTTCCTGACCATGTACTTTGAAGACCAAAGAGTTGAAAAGAGGAAGTTTGATGTCAAGGTGAAGCCCAAAGCTCCGTTCTCTTGGACACAGAGGAGGTTCAGGTCCAGGTCTAGTCGGAGACACGGGATTCTGGGGACCAGTCACAGGTTCCCACACAGTCCACAGACCCGGGGACCCACACTGAGGATCCCACACAGACAGAGGGCCTATAGGGAGTTTCTCTTTACTCTCTTTCTCCTTATTTTTGTGAGGCTTATTTTGCTAGTTAGCATTGAGGACAATGTTAGCTTTCTGTTGGGGGAGTGGCCCTATTTTGGTTGATTTGAATGACTATATAATTCAGATACTACTTTTTTTTATTATGCTCTCTTTTGACTTTGGTATGTACATAAGTTTACTATTCTAGTACTTTTCGTATTTTTCACTTTTGGTCTGTATATAACGTTACTTTCTAATGTATATATTCANACTTTACGCATTTTTCTTTCCGCATATTTCCTTTTTGTAGATTCTTATTTTATGTTCGTAGCTTCTTGTTTTGAATTTTTCGCGTGCAATAAGTCTTTGGTTTTCTTAATGCCACGGTTCTTTCCAAAGGTAAAATTTGTGTGAACCGGGTGGCTCTTCCCGAGGATGGATGGTGTGACAACCTTCTTAAGGGTTTGAGTCTATTTTTCTTTTTACTTTTTTTGTAAATAATAGCTAGTGAATAGAGGTGCCTCAAGCAAAGCTTCGCTTGGGCCTAGAACATTTGCCTTTGATCCTATGGTCAAAAACAAATTGTTGTGTTTAGGATGGTGAAAGTGGTGACCTTGAGACTCTTGTGTTGACCGAATCATCAAATGATTTTTCGGGACCATTGTGTTGCTCAAAGCATAACTGAGGTCGTTGTGGGCCCCCAACTATATTTTTTTAGCAATCCCATAGCATGAGTGGTGAGAGTTTGAATTGCAAGTCCAATTCCTGTGCCATTAGTCTAGAACTTGCCCTGAATATTTGTCTAGGCGAAATCATAAGTGAAGTTTGACTTAAGACGTGATTATAGGGTCTCCTTGATCCGAATAGTGACTTTAACATTTTCATAGCCTACCAATGACAATTTCCCTAGTCAACCCTTTTGAGCCTTAGACCTTTTTCTTTCAAAAACCATGATACAAGACTATACCCATTTTGACCCTCTCTTGGCACCCAATCTTTCCTTATCACAAGGAAAAAGCATAAGTTTGGGGGAGAGACGAGGAATGCAACAAAGTGAAAAAGAAGGTAAAAAAAAGGGGAAGAAAAGGAAAGGCAATGAAAAAGAAAGAAAAGAAAAAATCAAAAAGCCAAAAAGAATGAACAAAGTAGAAGAAATAAAGGGAATAAAGTAAAGAAAAGAGATTACGGGTGTGGAATGCTTGGAAAGGAGAAAAATGATTGAAATGAACAAAAAGGTGTGACAGTATGTCTCTCCAACCCCTCAGAAAGAGCTAATTGACTCAAGAAGTCAAGAGAATATGAAACAAATGAAGTGCTTAAGGGAAGGTAGAACTCACCTTGACTAAATATTTTTTACCTTTAACCAAAAGCCTTCATCATTTGCCCACAAAAGTCCTATATGATCTTGAGTTGAATGAATCTTACATTAGTGGTGACTCAGGTAAGGGGCAAGCCTATGGTACTTTGAGCCGGACTTGAGTCTTTTCTTTGAGAGAGATGAGTGAACTCCCATTATTCTAGTTCTGAGTGTTACAATCTTAAGGTGAGGTTTGCTTAGGGAGAGTTGAGGAGTATGAGTTTGGGTTCCACAATGACCAAAGTAACAGTAAGAGTTTCGTTGATGAGTCGAGTCAACTCTTGATGCTCTTGTGTCGCACTTAAATCCATGGTTTTAAAAGGGTCAAATTTTGTTAACGATTCATTTGCATTGAGGGCAATTGTTGGTCCCAATTGATGCTAGAAGAGGTCAACTTAGGACATCTGAATTTTCTTGGAATTACTCAAAAAGGGGTGGGGCTTATTTGGTTTGCTTGAAGACAATCAAAAGCTTAAGTTTGGGGGAGTTGATAACTAGGGATTTTACCTGGTTTTACACTCTATCTTGCTTAAGTTTTGGATGCAATTGTACACAAAATAGTCCCAAAGGCTTACGTGTTGTGCTTGTTGCAGGGTTTAGCCAAAAAGGATGACAAATAGTCAAAGACCTACTCAGAAAGGAGTGAAACTTGCACAAGTACCAAGAACAACCAAAAAGCCAAAGTCAAATTGACCACCGCGGACCGCGGTCCACTTTATGCGGTCCGCGGTGGTGAGATTCAGAGAGTCCATTCCCAAGGAAAACATCATCGCGGACCGCGGTCCATTCTCTGCAGACCGCGGTGGTGAGATTCAGAGAGTGGTTTTCCAAGGCTAATATCACCGCGGCCCGCGGTCATGAGATTTAGAGACCCCAGCACTTGAAGCCCAGAAGACCATCGTGGACCGCGGTCCGCGTTGAAGCCACCGCGTCCGCGGTCCATTTTATGCGGACCGTAGTGTTAAAGTTCAGAGCCTAAATTTGTTGAGACAAATAGCCTCACCGTGGCCGCGGTCCATCTTGCGGGGTCCGCGGTGACCCCGCAGGGGCATTTTTTCCGGAATTTTTGGCTGCGTATAAATAGTTTCTTTTCTTATTTTTTTAGGGTAAGCTTTGTATCATATATATTTTGGGAGCTCGTGGGCATTTTTCTACAGCAAGTTTTTGTAATTTTAGCTAGATTTCAACATTGAATCCTTCAATTTTATTTTATAATTGAATTACATGGGTTTTGCTTCATCTATTTCCTTGAGTTCTTCATTGATTATGAGTAGCTAAACCCATTAGATAGGGTTGTGACTCAAACCTAGTGTGGGTATTTAATGGGTTCTTTAAATTAGAGCTTAGATGTTTATGGGTGATGGATATTTGGGTTGATTTATGGTTTTCTTTTTAAAATTAGTGGTTGCAAACACTAATTGGTGTTCAATTGACTTGGGTCCTTCTTGAGAAAGAGGACTTGAGTCCAGAAATTCAACCCAACAAGCAATTGGGACGAAATCATGAGAATTGATGTCCCAATTAACGAGTTAAACCTCGAGAGAGTAAAACCCTACTTGAACCTATATTGCATGTGCAAATTTGACACCCAATTGACCTTGAGAAAGGCAATTAGGGCATAGCCACTCAAACTACCGAGAGGAATAGAGTGGGCAGCTTTGGCGCATTGGTTATATCATAACTCCCTAAATAACATCTCTGCCTTAGATATTAGAATCCGTTATTTACTCGCCTAGGTAAAAGTCATGACCCTAGTGCCTATATCAAATTAGAAAACAACCCAAAAAGATAATAGTTAGCTTAATTGCAATTATAGTAGCCTAAACCATAGTTATAATATAAAACCCAAAATTATGAGAAGTGTAATCAAGAACATGAAACACTATTAGATCACCTAGAAACTCAACTCCAAAACATAACTCTCTGTGGAATTGATCCTGACCTTTCGGGTAAAAGCCGCACCGACACTCATCGTGCTACTTTAATAGTAGCGTGGGTGAGAGCCGATCACTCATCATTCCAAACCTTTTAAACTAGTTTCACTGAATCCTTTCAACCTTTACTTTTCCTTTTGACATGTTTCTTTTTGGCTTTTCATCCTTTTTCTTGACCTTTCTTTTCATCAATTCCTTTTGTTCTTTGAACCTTTCATCACTTTAATTTTTCTTGTCTCTCCCCCAAACTTATTTTTTTTACTATTGTTCATCATGAATGCTCAGGAAATATTGGGTGCCAAGAGAGGGTCATTATAGAATGGATGACGGCTTGTAATGCAGTTATTGAACGAAAAGGCTTAGGCTCAAAGGGGTTGACTAAGGATATTATAATGGTATGCTATGGAAGTCTTCAAATTCAAGAGGGACCAAGGAGAGCCTATAATCACTTCTCAAGTCAACCTACACTTATAATGTCGCCTAGAAAAATATTTGGGGCAAGTTCTAGACTTGTTGGCACGGCACTTGGGATTGCAATTCAAAACCTCACCTCTCAAGCCACAGGATCGATAAAGAGAATAGAGTCGAGGGACCACAACAACCTTAGCTTAGAATGAAAACTCACATATGGCTACACTTGATGACAGTTTTAGACAACTCAAGATTCTAAGGGTCACAACTAGAGCTAGACTCGTCTACAGCTTGTCTCTAACCATGAGGTCAAAGGTAAATATGTTGGTGCCAAGTGAAGCTTACTCGAGTCACATTTATTCATTACTACCAAATAAAAGAAAAAAAACAAAAAGAAACACATACTCAATGCCTTAAGAAGGTCGTCACGCCATCCATCGTAGGGAAGAAACACTCGGTTCACTCAAATTCCACCCTTGGAAAGAACTGTGGCATTAAGAAAACTAAAGGCTTATTGATCACGAAAAATTAAAAAGAAGCTATAAGTTCAAAAAGAAAATAAAAAGCTAAACTATAAAGGAAAATTATAAAAGAAGTTATAAAGTAAAAATACGGAAAGTTAAAATGAATATGTACAATAGGGGATTAAGACGAATATACATAAGAGGGGAATGAATATATACATGAAAAGGAAATTTTATACACATACCAAAGATGAAAAAATTAAGTAACTAAAGTACGAGGAATACAAATAAAGAAAAGAAAAATAGTGTCGAGAGTTATTATAGACCAAAAATCATAAAATATCCACATCACCAAATGAGGCCACCCCCCCCCCCCCCCCCCCAAAAAAAAAAAAA
>ML248724.1:79945-107185 GCA_005239495.1 Nicotiana undulata
AGGCCCCCCCCCCCCCCCCCCCACACAAATAAAATTAGCATTGCCCTCAATGCTAAATGCAAAAATAGAGTAGGGGGAAGGGTAGAGAGTAAAGGAGAACTCCCTAAGGTGCCTCTGTCTGCATAGGAGCTGGGTCACTAGCAGGGGTTGGGTAGATGCATCTCCCTCGGGCTCCTCCAGCTGGATCTCCATATCCTCAGTCTGGGGGATCACTCCTCTCCTCACTGGTGCACTAGTAGCCTCCTGCTCTGGCATCTGCGATGGCTGCGATGATTGAGTTGCAGGGGAAGGCACTCCTATGAGTAGATCAAGGGGTATATCACCCGTTGTAGTGAGCTTGGACACTTCCTTCTTTAGCACATCCTGGATCTTCTTCATCTTCTTCACTGCCTTACCCAGGACTTGATTTTCTTCTCATGTGTGCCCATGGACTCCAGGATTTTCTTCTGGTTTTCAACTAAGCTCTTCAAGGTTTCCTCCAATGATGGTGGCAACTGGATCTGGGCTGGGCTTCCTGGGCTACTACGGCAGTGGATAAAGCAGATAGCTTTGATGAAGCTACCAGCAGCCAATTGTTGATACCTGCCAATATCTGGTTTACCCTCAAAGCAGTCTGAGGGTATGCTGAGGAAGAGGGAACTAAGGTAGACGGTCTGAATGGATGATGTGGCATGGCAGAAGAAGACCCCTCAGCAGTATATGGCTCTGAACCTGTGGGAGCGGTGTCTTTGCTTTTGGTCTTGAGGTTGTTCGGGCCTTTCAAACTGTACCAGGAAAATGGCAACTACGGCTTCACCTTGGTGTCATAGTCCCTTCCCTCAACTTCCTATCCTGGAAGTACATAGTAAGGAAGTTTGGAAAGGGATATGAATGCTCATTCTTCTAGATTGTCTTGTTAATTACCCTTGCCATGATATTTCCAACATTGATCGGGAACCCTTCCATAATCATCCCCACAATAAGAGAACGGGAAAGTGGCATGTCACCGTCATGCGTGGTGGGGTCTATCCTGCTGCATACAAATGCAGCCCAACCCTTGGCCTCGAAACTCAAAGTGTTCCTGAAGATAGGAACCCCTGTTGTCAGCCACGCTGGAGTAGTCCCGGGAATAGCAATCACATAAGCTAGACAAGGATGAGACAACTCATCCAGCTCCACCTTCTCTAGATATTGGGTCTCATCTTCATCGTTGAAACCAGCATAATCATTGAGAGCTTAGCCATTGAATAGAACCTTCTTGTTGCGGACTTTGGTCAGGTATGTGCCATGTTTGATGTGGGCGACATTGGCATAGAACTCCTTGACCACAAATTCATTGGCCTCTGGCAAGCTGCTAGTGAAGAACTTCCACCCCACCCTCTCGTTGAAGTGCCTTTTTACGTTTGGGTTATGGGGTAGAAGGTACTGCTCAATGAAATCTCTCTCCAATGTGAGTGACCTCAGAGGCCACCACTTTATGAATTTGTGATAAGATTTTTCGCTCACGAACCGGTCTTGCCATACTGCCGGATTCCAAGACCTCACTAATTCCCCGGTCTGAGTATCACCACCCCTACCATCATCTGGGGTATCATTGTCACTATCTAACTCTACTAGGGCAGGTGTGGTGGATGGATTTGTTGTACTGGGGGTCGTAGGAGGTGGATAATCACTGAGTCCCAAGCTATATGAAGAGCTGGATACAGATGTGGACTCATTTACAAGATGCCGAGGTTGGGACTGTGCTTCCTCTTGAGCTGGGCCACTTTACCCCTCCGAAATTTCCCGAGATGGAACATACTCGCTTAACTCCGAGGGATCTGGAGTGGGCCTCTGGAGAGTTAGCTTATTTCCAATTACCCTTCTCGGGGCTAGGGGTGTTGCTGGTTGTATGCCCCTTCCCCGTCCCCGAGAGGACTCTTCCCTTTCGGGTTGTTTATCTTGACCTCCTCTAGAACGAACCATTGTCTGCAAACATAATTAATGAAAGATCATTAGCATTTGGTAATCACTGAAACATTGGATGTAAACAAATATAGGTTGCAGAAGTTAAACAGCAGGACCGCTATCAGTGAAAAAGGAACCGCTGCAGTGGACAGCCCACCGCTGACAACGGAAAATGGGGCGCGATCAGACTACCCATCCTCTAAATATAATCACCGCTGACTGCTAAAAAGTGGGCACAGCCGCAGAAGTTACACCACTGACAGTGGAAAAACGAATGCGGCCGCAGAATCCTTATGCCAATTCTCTGAACCTAAGTTCCGTTGCCCACGTAAAAACAACCGCGGCCGCGGAAAGTTGACCACTGACAGCTGAAATTCAACCACTGCCGCAATAAGTTACGAGTTCAAAATATGTTCAAAACAGAAATCTGCTGACCGCGGAATTTGGGCGGCGGCAACGGAATTTGAAAAGAACGGGTACTAACCAATAGTCATGAACTATGGTTTATATATCTAAAACAAATTGGCAATTATCAAGCAAAATTAAACACCCAAAACCCCATTAGTCATAAGAAAAATCATTACCCATTCATTTTTATCACTTGGTTAAGCATGCTTATGATTTAGATCTGTAATAATCCTAACTAGAAATAGAAACTAAAAATAAGTAAACAAAAGAGGAAGAATCTACAATTATAACTAAGAGATTGAACATACCAATAGCTAGATTTGATGTGGGAAGTAAACTTGTTAGATGAGATGGAGTTTAGATGCACAAGTTTAGTATGATAAGCAGTGAAGGGGGGTTGTGAAATGATAGAGTGAGAAAAGTGTAAAATGATGAGGGAATCTCTATTTATACTAAACCCTAGGCCCCACCGACTCACTTGGCGCGGCAGCGGAATTTCACCGTTGATCGCGCTTTTCACAAGCTAAAGAATTGAGGCCTTAATTCCACCCTGTCAGCGGAAAAATGGTCGCGACCGCTGAACAGTTACCGCTGACAGCGGAATTTCAAGCGCGGACGTGGACCAAAGTTCAGAGAGTTGAATTTTTGTGTTTCACAAGTTCGCGTTTGTTGCACTATTTCTCCCCCGCATAATTTCCACCGCTGATCGCGAAATTCAGAGCGCGACTGCAGTTTTGTGCATGCTTAGCCAATTTTGTTTTTCCAGTCTGTGTCCTGCACTGCATCAAAAAAGTCCTACACAACTCTCACAACCAGTTAGTTCAAAATAGCCTAATCTAAGAAGAAAAATGAAAAAGAAAGAAAACTCACTTGGGTTGCCTCCCAAGAAGCGCCTGATTTAACGTCGCGACACGACGCAAGTTACCATCATCAATTGAACTTTATCAAAGATACCACGTGGCTATCCTCAAACTTTCCCAAGTAGTACTTCACACGATGCCCATTCACCCGGAAGGTTTCACCATTTTTGTTTTTCAAGTCAAGGGCACCAAAAGGCGTTACAAGCACTACCTCAAAGGGACCACTTTGGATTTTAGCTTGCCCAGAAAGAGACGCAACCGGGAGTTGAAGAGAAGGACCAAATCGCCCTCTTTGAATTCCTTGTTCTTGGCATATTTATCATGCAAGTATTTCATCTTCTCCTTATACAAAGATGAGCTTGAATAGGCATGAAACCGAAATTCGTCAAGCTCATTGAGATGTTCAACCCGGAGATTTGTTGCATTGTCCCACTCAAGATTTAACCTCTTCAATTCCCATAATGCTTTGTGTTCCAGCTCAACCGTAAAGTGACACGCTTTATCATATACCAACCAGTACGGAGACATACCGATCGGAGTCTTAAATGCAGTCCTATAATCCCATAGCGCGTCATCTAGCTTCCTTGACCAATCCGTTCTATTGGCATTCACAGTCTTAGACAAGATGCTTTTGATTTCCCTATTTGAAACCTCCACTTGCCCGCTAGCTTGAGGATGGTAAGGAGTAGAGACCTTGTGATTGAAACCATATTTAGCAAGCAAAGTATCAAATGCCCTATTACAGAAATGAGACCCCTCATCACTTATAATTGACTGAGGCGTCCCAAACCGTGTGAAAATGTTCTTCTTGAGAAAATCTACTAAACTCCGGGCTTCATTTTTGGGCAAAGCCACGGCCTCGACCCACTTTGAGACATAATCAACTGCCACAAGAATGTAAGCATTGCCACACGAACTAACAAAAGGGCACATGAAGTCTATGCCACATACATCAAATATGTCAACTTCAAGAATGGTTGTGAGGGGAATTTCATCCTTCTTTGATATTCCTCCTGCTATTTGACACTCATCACATCTCTTCACAAGCTCACGCGCATCTCTATACAATGTTGGCCAATAAAAACCACAACTCAGAACTTTGGAATAAGTCTTTGCCCCACCGTGATGATCACCGTAGGGATAGGAACGACAAGAATCAAGAATGCTTATTTGCTCCTTCTCTGGTACACACCTACGAATCACTCCATAATTGCAAATTTTAAACAAGTAGGGTTCATCCCAATAGTATTCCAAACTGTCCCATTTGAGTTTCTTTCTTTGGTTAGAAGAGAGCTCACATGGGACAATGTCGGTAATAAGAAAATTGGCAATATCCGCAAACCAAGGCATATCATGCATGGAAACTGAGAGGAGATGCTCATCCGGGAAAGCGTCATTAATTTCAAGACCATCCTTTGGACTCCCTTGCTCTTCAAGACGGGACAAATGATCCGCAACTTGCTTTTCACTTCCCTTCCTATCAACGATCTCAAGGTCAAATTCTTGAAGCAACAAAACCCATCTCATAAGTCTAGCTTTGGAGTTCTTCTTTGTCATCAAGTACCGGAGTGTCGTGTGATCGGTGTGAACAACCACTTTGGCGCCCATGAGATAATGCCTAAATTTCTCCATAGCAAACACAATTGCCAACAATTCCTTCTCCATCATGGTATAATTAACCTGGGCATCGTTCATAGTTTTGCTTGCATAGTACACGGGATGAAATATTTTGTTCACCCGTTGCCCCAAGACCGCTCCTACCTCAAAATCACTTGAGTCTCACATAAGCTCAAAGGGAGAACTCCAATTTGGTGCGGTAATGATTGGAGTGGTTGTTAATTTATACTTCAATAAATCGAAGGCCTTCATGCATTCTTCATTGAATTCAAACCTTGCATCCTTCTCTAATAGCTTGCATAGGGGATTCACCACTTTGGAAAAGTCTTTAATGAACCTCCGGCAGAACCCCGCATGCCTAAGGAAACTTCTAACTCCCTTGACGGAAGTCGGAGGATGAAACTTTGAGATCACTTCTATCTTAGCCTTATCCACTTCAATGCCATATTTTGAGATCTTATGGCCGAGGACAATGCCCTCCTCAACTATAAAGTGGCATTTTTTTTCAATTCAACACAAGATTAGTTTCACACCGGGCTAGAACCTTATCAAGATTTTCCAAACTTTCTTCAAATGAGTCTCCAACCACACTAAAGTCATCCATAAAGACTTCTAGGAAGTCCTCCACCATGTCCGTGAATATAGCCACCATGCACCGCTTAAATGTAGCATGTGCATTGCACAATCCGAACGGCATCCTAGAGAATGCAAAGGTCCTGTACGGGCAGGTGAAGGTCGTTTTCTATTGATCTTCTAGGGCTATAAGAATCTGATTGTAATCTGAGTACCCATCCAAGAAACAACAGAAGGCCCGCCCAACAAGTCTGTCTAGCATCTGGTCCAAAAATGGCAATGGAAAGTGATCCTTTCAAGTCACCTTGTTCAGCTTCGTGTAGTCCATACAGACCCTACATCCAGTCACTGTCCGAGTAGGGATCAATTCATTCTTCTCATTTTTCACCACTGTCATACCCGTTTTTTCGGAACACATTATACCGGTGAAGTCCATGCACTGTCTGAGATTGAATAGATGACCCCCAGCATAAAGCCATTTGACGATCTCCTTTTTGACCACCTCTTGCATTGCCTCGTTCAACCTACGTTGATGTTCCACGGACGATTTTGCATCATCTTCAAGAACAATTTTAGGTATGCAAAAGACGGGGCTTATGCCCCGAATATCAGCTAAGGTCCATCCAATTTCCTTCTTTCTCCTTTGGAGAACTTCAAGAGTGGAATTTACCTGCACTTGGGTTAAGCAAGCAGAAAGAATAACAGGTAATGTAGAAGCAGGACCCAAGAATTCATACCTGAGGTGTGATGGGAGAGGCTTCAACTCCAAGGTTGGTGGCTCCTCGATCGAGGGATTTGTCAGTGGAGTCTTCCGATTTTCCAAATCCAAAGAGAGCTTACGGGGTCCATAAGAATAGGAACCCATACCTTGCAATGCATTAGTACACTCAACCAAGCCATCTGTCACATCATCCTCATGGTTCAATAAGACTGCTTCCATGGGATCTTCCACGTTGATCATTGCACTTGCATCATCCATTATCACTTCGGTCACTAGATCCATAAAAGAGCACACCTCTGTACTATTCGGTTGCCGCATTGATTTGCATACATGGAAAATGACCTTTTCATCGCCCAACCAAAAGGTGAGATCACTGGCCTACACATCTACCAAAGCCTTCCATGTTTCTAGGAAAGGTCTTCCCAAGATAATCGACACCTCATAGTCGACTTCACAATCTAATATCACAAAGTCCGCAGGCAAGATAAATTTATCGACTCGTACAAGAACATCATCAATAATACCCAGGGGCCGCTTCATTGTTCTATCCGCCATTTTAAGTCTCATCGAAGTTTCTCTCAGTTGGCCAATTCACAAAGTTTTGAAAACAGAGTAAGGCATCAAATTGATACTAGCACCCAAATCACATAATGCCTTTGCAAAGTCCGCACTTCCAATGGTACAAGGGATAGTGAATGTGTCGGGATCTTCTAGTTTGGGAGCCATCGAGTGCACAATTGCACTAACTTGGTGGGTCATTTTGATGGTCGCACTCCATGGATCTCTTTTTTTGTCACCAAGTCTTTCATAAACTTGGCTTACCCCGACATTTCATCAAGAGCCTCAACTAGTGGTACGTTGGACAAACTCTTTATCATTTCTATGAACTTCTTGAATTGATTTTCACTCTTCTGCTTTGCCAAACTCTGAGGATAAGGTGGAGAGTCATAGTCAAGGGAGCCTTGGCTTTTGGCACTACCGGCTCTGGTATGTCAATTACGTGTTTCCTAGACGGGTTCACGTCATTTTGCGTTTCCTCCTCATTGTCATTGATGTCAATCCTCACTTCACCATTCACGGACTCTTCACTCATTTTCTCAACCACTATAGGAACATCATCTTGTTGCATTTCATCATCATCACACACAACCCTTTTTTGCTTGGAGGTACTTGCTTCACCACCTCGACCACTCTTTGTGGTCACCACCATTGCATGTCCGGTATTGTTGTTGTTCCCACCCTTTGGGTTAACTACCGTGTCACTAGGTAGTGCCCCCTTAGGGCGAGTGTTCAAAGCTTGCGAGATTTTCCCCATTTGGACCTCAACATTGCAAATGAAGGTAGTGTGGGAGGCAATTTGAGCATCAGAGTTCGCAATCCTCTCCATCATCTGTTTAAATATATTCTCGATTCGTCCCATATTATTGCTTGACGAACTTTGACCTTGGGATTGATACGGAGGTGGATTGTTTGGTTTTTGATACATCGGCGGCCTTTGAAATCCCGACCCCCAATTACCGTTTCCACCCCAACTTCCATTATTATTCCTATTCCAATTGTTGTTGCCTCCCCAATTTTGATTATTGTTCCCCCAGTTAATAGAGTTGTTGTTGTTGTTCCAATTTTCTTGCCCTTGATTGTTCCAATTCTGATTATTCCCTTGAGATCTCCACTATTGGTTTGGAGCATTGCTCTGATGTCCTTGATAGTTGTTTGCATACATCACATCCTCACTTTGGTCGTCATAAGAATCATCATTGTTGTAACCACTCACACCTTGCTCATTTTGATCATTGTTGCTTTGCATTTGTTGGCCACGTTGTATTCTCCTGTTGACCATTAGATTGACCCCTTCCACTGCATGTACTTGTTTTGGTCCTTGGATTTACTGAAGTTGTGCTTTGGCAAGTTGGTTCATAGTTGTTGTTAACTCAGCAATGGCTTGTCCATGGTCTTGGAGTTCCTTATGAAGATTGATCAGATTCGGGTCACCTTGAGGAACATTTGCCCGGCTTTGCCACGCTGAAGAAGTGTCAGCCATTTCATCAAGAATATCACAGGCTCCATCATAAGACGGCTTCATGAAATTTCCCCCAGCCAATTGGTGCACCACACATTGATTGGTCGTGTTTATACCCCGGTAAAATGTTTGTTGGATCATAGCTTCCGTTATGTCATTATTGGGGCATTCCTTGACCATCGTTCTATATCTATCCCAAATCTCATGGAGGGGTTCATTTGGTTCCTGTATAAATGCTAAGATTTCATCCCTCAAAGTTGCCATATGTCCGGGTGAGAAAAACTTGGCAATAAACTTGTCTGACAACTCATCCCACGTAGATATCGAATGGTTGGGGATTCGTACAAGCCAATCCAATGCTTTCCCTCTAAGAGAAGAAAGGAACAGTCTAAGCATCAAAGCATCCTCCGACACGTTTGTTTGCTTGTTTCCCCAACAGGTATCCACAAATCCCTTTAAGTGTTTATAAGCATTCTGATGGGGAGCACCCATGAAATACCCTCGCTGCTCCAATAATGTCAACATCACGTTCTTAATCTGGAAATTTCCCGCTCGGATTCGGGGTGGGACAATTGCACTAGCATATCCTTCATTTGAAAGCACCCGAGAAGCTGCTCTAGCAGGAGGTGGGGGAGGGTCTGGAATATTTTCATTGGTCTGAAGGCCTCTTCTTTGAGCTTGAGGTACTAGATGCACCTCATCATCCCCGTTATCATCTACCTCCTCCCCTGGTATAACATTGACTAGAGGTTCAACCATTTGTACCTAAAGCGATTAAACACATAAATTAGTAAAATAGAAGGAAAGAAAAACAATCTACACAACTAGTCAAATAGATAGCCAAAACCGTTTAACTTCCCCGGTAACGGCGCCAAAAAGTGATCGGCTCCTACCTACACCACTATGAGAATGGCAACGCGGGATCGCCGTAGCTTTTACCCGATGGGATCGAGATCGAAATCCACAGGGAGTTAGAATATTGGAGTTGGGTTCCTATTCGACTTAGCAATGTATCTTGTCTTTATTACACTTCTAATCATAGGTTGGTTTGATTCTATACTAGTAGTATTTTTATTAATTGATAAGAAGAAGTTAAGTATAATATTTTTGTAAGGGTTTTTCTCAGTTTATAAAAGACACTAGGGAAGCGACTTACACCTAGGCGAGTATCCAACGAGATCTAGAAATTAGGACAAACTTGTTGTATATGGGATCGTGATATAACCTCACACTCAATTACTCATCCTATAACTCTCGGTAATTTGGGTGACTTTGCCCGAATTGGCTTTCTCAAGCCTAATTGGGTGTTTCAACAGTACAAGTGAAATTGGCACAAGTCGGGTATTACTATCTCTAGATTTTACCCTTTAATTGGGGCTATAAATCTCTTGAATTCACCACAATTCATTGTTAGTCTATTTTACCTAGACTTGGGTCATCTTTCTCAAGAACAACCCTAGTCAAAAAGGCATGAATCAGTGTTTGCAACCACTAATTCAATAGATAAAACATGAAACAAGCTAAATATCACTAACTCAATGACAAGTAAGCCCTAAAATTAACGACTCATTAGATACCCACACTAGGGTTGGGTCACAACCCTAGCTAATGGTTCTAGCTACTCATAATCAAGGTAGAAATCAAAAGAGTAGATGAAATTATAGCCATAAATGTTAAATACAAAGATAAAATCTAAGATTATGAGCTAAAGCTACTCTAAAATTACTCAAAAGGGAAAAAGGTTGTTGTTTACGAGCTCCACAAAACATAAGATGACCTAAAAATGTGAAAAAGAACTATTTATACACAGCCAAAATTACTGGATAAAAATGCCCTATGGAGGTTCCGCTGTTAGGAAAAATACAGGCGCCCCAAAGGATTGACTTACGCGACCGCGCAATTACGAGCGCGGACCGCGCTTCTTCAAAGTTGGACTTCATGGAACCTATCTGAACCTTGTTTCCACTCTCAGCGGAATTTGCATCGCCTCAGCGATAGGAAATAGCATGACCATGCAAATTGAGCGTTGATCGCGTTCTTGTGCTTTGCCCAAATTGCTAACTCTTTGAACCTTAATTTCTGCTCTCAGCGGATTTCCGCCGCGGCTGCGCCAATGGCTTTGCGACTCTTTTGTGGAGATGTCAGTGGTCCCAATTAAGTCCAAATCTATCTCTCTGAATCTACTTCCGCGGTAGCCCTCAATATTCCGCCTCAACGGTAATGCCTACGCTGCAGTACAAAAGTGGCGTTGTCAGTGCTTCTATTAAGATCATGGCTTGTGCAATTTTGGCTCCTTTTTAAGTTTGTTTTGGCCTCTTTGCCTTATTTTGATCCAAAACCTGCAAGTAAGCACCTTGAGTTAGTTTTCGGTAATACCTTAACGCATGTTTTCCCCAAAACCTAAGAAAAAAAGAGTAAATAGTAGGACAAAATCCCTAGTTATCAGTATGCTAGGTTTGTTGTTGCCCCTACTAGTGGATTAGTAGGTGAAGAAAATATGCCCTTCCCAGAGAAGTGGAACTTTGCACGTAAGTTGTCTATTTACTTCTTTCCTTCTCTTGATGAATGTTCATTCTCGTAACTATTTTTATCTTTTTTCAACAATCATGGAAACTATTGAGGAAATTTCCAGTTTTCGTGGTTTGGTAGAAAAATTGTTGTCGATTTCTCTCATGGAGGAAAGGTCTTGGAAATACCTTTCTGCTAGGCTTGGTTGGAAAGTAAAGACTCACGGTAAGTTTTCTTCTTTACTTTTTCTTTTTACTTTCTTTCGAACTTCACTGACCCTTTTTGCTTATTAGGGTTTCATGTTCATGGTGTTGCTGCAATAACTGCTTCGAGGCTCTCCTTGTCTAAGGCTCAAGAAATAATTTTGGGCTCTTCATCAAAAAGGAAGGTGGATAGGACCCAGACTGCAGAAGATGAAGAGGAGCAGGAGGAAGGCTCGTTGGTGTGTAGGCCGCGAGCAAGAAGAAGAGTTGTGTCTGATGATGAATCTGCTCCCCTTCCCGTGCCTGAGCTTGATGGTACTACCCCCGTGTATTCTGAGGAAGAAACTCCTGTTGCAGACCATGATTAATTTGAACAACTATTTCATCAAGGATTTCATAAAGAACATATTGGCTCAATTTCCGAGGAAGCGCCTCTTGCCATCTTTCCTGCATCTGCTCCAGTGGAACACCAATTAACCGTGCATGTGCCATTTCTGCTGCCCTGACTCTGCCACCTGTGACTCCCTCGACTATCCCTACTACCGTGCCTTCTAAAGTTGAAATAGGGTCTTCTAGTAGTGAGGTGATGAAGCAAGTTATCATCGAGGTTCCTGTGGAAGGAAGCCTTTTGAATAAATCAGGCTAGGCAAATGTATGGTTTAAGCCTTTGATCGGCCCTGTTGAGAAGTCCAAGTTAGAAAGTCACAGCTCCCTCACATGGATGAATGAGATTGTACATTTATCTTTAAAGGTACACTTCGTGTATTTTTTTTTTCAGAATTTATATTTTACCATATCATATCTTCCTTTTTTGTGTAGATCAATCTCATTGGCACAAAGATGATGAAAAGGATTGTACATACAAAGCAGTTGATGAATGACTACCATACCGAGGCAGATAACTGGAAAGAGCAGTTCGAAAGTCTTCAACTAGACATAGAAGCAGCAGAGGAGGAAAAATGTACCTTGGAGAAGCAGGTAAGAGTGATAGCAGCGGAGCTAGCCATTGAGAAGGCTTCATCGAATAAGGCAGGCAAGGACAAAAACCTCCTTGAATCTTCATTTGCTGAACAACTCTCCTGAGCTTCTGAGGAAATAAGAAGCTTAAAGGACTTGCTGAACCAGAAAGAAGCTTATTCTGGAGAACTTGTTCAATCGCTCACACAAGCCCAAGAAGACCTCTGTGAGTCTTCTAGTAAGGTTCAGTTCTTGGAGAGATCCCTTGCCCCTTTGCAAACTTCCTATGATGCTGCTTTGATTGAAAGGGATGAGTTGAGATCAGAAGTTGATCAATGGGAGAAGGATTATGAATCTCTCAAGGATAAAGCAGTCGTTGATGTGAGTTGGGCTTACTTGAATACCCGTCTTTATACATTAATGGAAGTAAGCTAGAAAAACTTTGACTGGAAAATTGTGATTGCTAAAACTAAAGAGACAATCTAAAAGGCTCGACAAAGTCAAAGTTTCTCATCACCTGAGGTTGAGGTTCCCTTAGGTGACAAGATTGTACCTAGTGAAGTTGTTGCTCACCCCTCGCTATCTCAAGCTGCTCTTTCTACTGATGAAGTTAATTCCCCCGGTGAAAAGTGAAAGTGCTTGTTACCCCATTTTTTTATTTGGAGAAACAATTGGTGGTTTTACCCCTGGTCCCATTTGTGGTTAAAGTTTTGTTTTTTAGAAAGTACCCAGGACAATTTCGGGGCAGTTTTGTATAAACAAGTTAGGTTTGAACTAATTTCATACTTAGTTTTAGCCATCGTATAATGTTTAAGGTTATGTTTTTTGTCTCAACTTGTGCATTTTGAGTTTCTAATTTACTCTAAATGTTTGCATAAAAATGCTTTGATCCTTCGTGTCTTTTTGAAATAAACACGATCGATAAAAGAGGGCCCTTTTATAGACGACACTTAATGAAGAAGACGTCTCAACTTCATAATGGTGTAAATGTACAAAAAACGAAATAGGAATTCACATGTTCCTTTGATTGAAGAAAGTTTTTGTATTTATTTGAACTTTCGTAATACTTTACATGTGTTCAAGTATCGTCTATAACTCTTTCGTAATTGTTTTCTTTTACAACAGATTTGAATAAATACAAGCGTGTAAATTTCAACCCGTGACAAAATTTTGCCTTTGACCTAAACATTCGTTCACATTCACGAGTATGTTTTTTGTAGGTTTCTGAATAAGGCTTGCATTTTTGGCTCTTTGACTTTGCTCGTAACTTTCGATTTGTTGCATAAAATAGATCTTTAGGCTTGAGTTATGACTCTTTGCTAGTCTTCTTTGCCTTCCATATTATATATATTGTCCCCTAAGTGTTTGAGATTTGAAGTATGAAATCTCGAGCACTTGATTATTCCTTCCTTGTGGTCCTTTTCCTGAAAAGGAAAAACATACGAGACTCGAAGGTATATAGTTTAGATGATGACTACTTAACCCTTTGAAATTTCCATCAGAAAGGTTGTAACCCTAGACCGAGAATTAAGTTATTTCCGCGTGTCTTTACAGGTCAAATATCATCATTTGGTATGGGTTAGCTTTTTTCCTATCATCTAAAATTGTTAGTATAACTTTAACTGTACTAAATAAAATCGTATGTAAATGATATCTGACTATGGGTACTTCCTTTGCTTAAAAGTAGTATTTATTTAAATGAACAGCGTTCTAACTCGAGGGTAAAACCTTGTTATCCATAGTTTCCAACTCGTAAGCCCCCTTTCCGGCGATGTCCCGCACTTTATAGGGTCCTTCCCAATTTGGGTTTAGCTTTCCTGCTCCAGCAACTTTTGTTGATTGAAAGACTTTTTTAAGGACAAAGTCCCTAATTTTAAAATATTTGAGGTGAGCTTTTCTGTTGTAGTACCGCTCTATAATCTGCTTTTGAGCTGCCATGCGAATTAAAGCGGCTTCTCTCCTTTGCTCAAGTAAATCCATATTTGTTCTTAACTCGTCGTTGTTTGACTCTTCTATAGCTAATGTGAATCTCGTGCTTGGTTCACCAATTTCTACTGTTATTAGGGCCTCTGAATCGTAAATAAGCGCGAATAGGATTTCTCCCGTGGCTGTTTTTGTTGTAGTTCTATAAGCCCATAACACTCCTGATAGCTCTTCAAGCCAATTTCCTTTTGACTTTTCTAGTCGTTTTTTCAAATTATTGATGATAATCTTATTCGTTAACTCACCTTATCCATTAGCCACGGGGTGATACAGTGAAGAGGTGATACTTTTGATTTGCCAACTTTGGAAGAATTCTGTGATTTGCGAGCCTATAAACTGTGGGCCATTATCACATATGATCTCCTTTGGGACACCAAAGCGGCATATGATTTTTCGCCAAATGAAGTTCTTCACCTCTTTCTCTCGTACCTGTTTAAAAGCACCTGCTTCTACCCATTTTGAAAAATAATTTGTTAATACAAGTAAGAACTGTTCCTTTTCTTTGGCTTGGGGTAGAGGTCCTACTATATCCATCCCCTACTTTATAAATGTCCAAGGGATATAACCGGATGTAATAATTCTGCGGGTCGATGCATGTTATTAGCGTAGCGTTGACATTTATCGCATTTGGCTAAGAAATTTTTAGCGTCTTCTTCCATTTTAGGCCAGTGGTAACCTGCTCTAATTAGAGTCTTAACTAGAGACCTTCCACCTGCGTGATTTTTGCAACGTCTTTCGTGTACTTCTTTCATCACGTACTCAATTTGATTAGGTCCGAGGCACCTTGCTAAAGGACCGCCAAACATTTTGCGATATAAATTGTCACGAACCAGACAGTACCGTGTAGATTTTCGTCGAAGTGCTTGAGCTTCTTTCTTATCTTCAGGCACGGTGCAATATTGCAACAAATTTACAATTTCGTTTCTCCAATCCCAGGTTAAATTATTAAACGTTACCTTGTGTTTGTCTTGATCGAGTGCTAAATGAAATAAACGTATTACAATAGCATTTTCTTCACTCGTTACATATGTTACTGAAGCGAGGTTAGCTAACGCATCTGCTTTTGCATTTTCTTTTCTTGGTATTTGCACGATCTTCCATGATTGGAATTACCTCACCAGGTCCCGTGCCTTTTCCAAATATTGTTGCATTCGAGTTTCTCTGGTGGTGTAAGTCCCCTGCATCTGATTTACCACCAGTTGAGAGTCACTCTTGATCACGATTTGCTCTATCGAGAGTTCTCGTACTAATTCAAGTCTTGCAATGACAGCTTCATAATCTGCTTCATTGTTAGTAATAGGATAACATTTAATCGCTTGCCTTATCGTTTCACCCGAAGGTGGTATCAAGACAATTCCAAGACCGGCTCCTTTAACATTAGAAGAGTCGTCAGTAAATAAGTTCCATGTTCCGGGATTAGTCCCGGTAAAAATCTATAATTCCTTTTCTACTTCAGGAATTATATTAGTATTAAAATCTGCGAAAACCTTAGACTTTATTGTTGTCCTAGACTGATAAACAATATCATATTCACTTAGTTCTATTTCCCACTTAGCCAATCTGCCTGACAAATCCTGTTTATGCAGGATATTTCTTAAAGGATATGAAGTGACGACAAAAATTGGATGACATTGAAAATATGGTCTCAATTTCCTAGCTGTCATGACTAGGGCCAAAGCTAGTTTTTCTAGATGAGGGTATCTAGTTTCAGCATCCAATAGGGATTTACTTACATAGTAAATAGGATATTGCTTACATTTGTCTTCCTTTACTAGGACTGCACTTACAGCTACTTCTGCAACAGCAAGACAGATATACAACCTTTCTCCTTCCCTTGGATAATAGGGGAGGATTTGATAGGTAAGCCTTCAAATTTTTGAGGGCTTACTGGCATTCGTCAGTCCATTCGAACTGGTTCTGCTTCTTTAATACTGAGGAGAATTTAAAACTCTTCTCTGAAGATCTCGAAATGAATCTTCCTAAAGTCGTGATCCTACCTGTCAACCTTTGAACCTCTTTTTTACTCGTGAGTACATCAGGTATTTCGTCAATAGCTTTAATTTGAGCAGGATTTACTTCAATGCCTCTATTATATACGAGAAAACCCAAAAATTTACCTGATTCTACGCCAAAGGCGCACTTTTCTAGATTAGTTTTATATTATACCTGCGAAGGATCTCAAATGTAGTTGAAAGATGTTGGAAATGGTCTTCAGCTTGTGTTGACTTCACCAGCATATCATCAATGTATACTTCCATTTTCTTCCCCAGATGTTGGTCACCAGCCTTTGATACGTGGCTCCAGCATTTTTCAAGCCAAAAGGCATGACTTTGTAACAATAAGTCCCCATGTTTGTAATAAAGGTAATTTTTTCCTCGTCTGAGGGATCCATTTTTATCTGATTGTAACCAGAATATGCATCTAGAAAGCTTAATAATTCGTGACATGCAGTAGCGTCAATCATTTGATCTATGTACGATAAAGGAAATGAGTCTTTTGGACATGCTTTGTTTAAATCAGTGTAATCTACACAGACTCTCATTTACCGTTCTTTTTAGGTACTATCATAGTATTAGCTAACCAATTGAGATATTTTACCTTGCGTATTGAACCAATTTTTAAGAGTTTCTGTACCTCTTCATCGATCACTTGATTTTTGAATGATCCCTGCTTCCTTTTCTTTTGTTTGACAAGTACGAATGATGGGTTCAATTTATGAGTCATCACCTCTGTGGGTATACCTGTCATATCTGAATGGGACCAGGCAAAACAATCTGCGTTAGATTTTAAATATTCAATTAACTTACATCTTCTGACTGGTTTTAGCCTTGCTCCAATGTGGATTCTTTGTTCCGGCCTATGTTCGAACAGTGGAAAAGCTTCGAGCTCCTCAGTAGTTGTCATTATGTTTTCATTTTCCTCTGGCTCTTGAATAACATCTGGCCTAGAGTCCACGTATGTATGTTTTGATGCAACCTCCGATGTGATTTGATTCACCGTATCTTTATCATTTGTTCCCGTATATGTTTGAGCTGCTCCCGCGTCTTTTAGTTCCATTTTCGCTTTTTTTTATTCGAGTGTATCACTGAATTGATATTCCTCAAAATTTATTGATCACCTCGAATCTGCTGAATTCCCCATTTTGAAGGGAATTTGGTAACCTGATGTAGAGTGGATGGTACAGCGTCCATGTCATGAATCCATGTCCTTCCCATAATTACGTTATAGGCCATGTCTGTATCAATAACTTGAAATTTTGTTTCTTTGATGACGCCTTATGCATAAGTACTTAACTCAATTTCTCCCATTGTTATGACAGTAGAGTTATCAAACCCGGATAAGGAACATGCTTTTTGGGATTACACGGTCTGCCATGAGCATCTCCTGCACAACTCTCAACAAAATAATATTCACCGAGCTACCTGGATCAATCAATACTCATTTCACATTAGTGTAATGTATAAGTAAAGATATTACCAGTGCATCGTTATGAGGGACAAGTAACCCATCAGCATCGGCATCGTTAAACGTGATACTACCATCCTCCAAGGTTTCAAGATTTCGCTTCCCGTGAGTTATTGTGAACTTCGTTGTCTTTCTTGCTGCAGTATAGGTTACGCCATTAACCTATTCTCCATCGTTTATCACATTTACAGTTGTCTTTGGAGATGGTGGTTTTGGGGGCTCCTGCATGTTCTTCATATACTCCTGCTTACCTTTTTCACTAAACAATTCTGTTAGATAGCCCTGTTTCAATAAATGTTCTACCTCACCTTGTAATAACTTGCAGTCTGATGTTCTGTGCCCGTCATCATGGTGGAATTCACACCAGAAGTCTGGGTTCCTTCTGTTTGGATTCGATCTCATCTCTTTGGGCCAACGAACTTTATATTTCTCAACACAGCAATTAATTCGGGAGTACTTACATTGAAGTTATAGTCTCCAATTCTCGCATTTGTGTTATTACCTCTATTTTGTTCATCTCAATCCTTTCTGAATCTTGATGATGATGAACTTGAATCTCTATCTGACAGTCTGTGATCAGGTCGTGCATTTTCAAATTTGGAACGTGCTTCCCGTCCTGAGGGTCCAATATATGGCTCGTACATATTTTTACCAGTTTTTTTTTTTTGATTCTGATCGCCTTGAACTCGTCCTTTCTTCTGCCTTAGATTGAGCTATGGTATCCTCTTCAATTTATAATTTGGTACTGTACCTATTATACATCATTCCACATTATGGCTGGGAATTCTCGCAAACTTTCTTTGAGTCTCCTCGTAGCTTCGGAGCTTTTCTCGTTCAAATTGCTCGCAAATGCCATAGCTTCCCAGTTGTCAGGTACTCTAGGCAACAACATCCTTTCCTGTTGGAATCTATCTACAAATTCTCGAAGCAACTCTGTATCTCCCTACTTTACCTTGAATATGTCTTCCATTCTCTTTTCTACTTTTTGTGCACCAGAATGTGCTTTTATGAACGAATCTGCAAGCTCAGCAAAAGAGTTATTAGAATTTTCGGGTAAGAGAGAATACCATGTTAGTGCTCCTTTGGTAAGCGTCTCCCCAAACTTTTTGACCAGCACGGACTCGATCTTTTGCTTGCTTAGGTCGTTGCCTTTTACTCCTGTGGAGAATGTAGTGACATGGTCACGCGGATCAGTGGTCCCGTCATATTTTGGTATACCGGGAATTTTGAATTTTTTAGGAATCGGCAAAGGTGCGGCGCTTGGATTCCATGGTTGTTGAGAATATTTGTCAATATCAATCCCTTTGATGACAGGTGGTACGCCAGGAATTTGCTCGATACGATCATTTTGTTCCTTCACATGTTTCTGCAAGGTTGGTATTAAAGATTGCAAATCTGAATTACTAGTCATATCTGGTCTACCTTCGTGGGATTCGTTTGGGACTCCACTTCCGGAATTAGCTAGTCCTGATTGTGGATTTTCCACAGTTGCAGTATTTTTTAGAGAAGGTGTTGGCGGTATAGTTGGTAGGCCCCTCACGAAAGCCTAGAGAGCTTCATTCACATATTCAGCAACTATTTACTTCACGGTGTCTTGCTCTCTTGTTGGTTCATTTCCAAGTTGGTCATTGTTGTGAGTTGTGGATCTTTCCGGGGTTTGTTCACTTGAACCACGTGGGGTTCCCTGAGGCGATGGAGTTGGAGTTCATGTTGCCTATTGGTTGTTTTCATTGGCGTTCGACATGATTCAGTAAGGATAATTTAGAAAGTAAAAAGGATTATCAGATTCCCGGTAACGGAACTAATTTGTTTAACCAAAGAATCAGATTCTTAGCCAAAGTTTATCTTAAGAAGTACTCGGTATTATTATAATCAAGAGAATTAACTAAAACAACAATGGAAATAAGAATTTTAGAATAGGAAAATACTAAGAGCACAAGAATGTAAAGTATATTTCAACAATGATTAGCACTTGTCTGTTGATGTTTAGCTTAAAGTATATATATTTTTATGTATATCGCCTCATATTTTACTTTTGTTTCGTGAGTTTTAGATGTAAAATGTGATGATTTATATTAATTTAAAGTGTTTTTATGTGTAGGAATGATTCGGGAGAAATTGGGGGCGAAACGCGCGAAATTAGAGCCAAAACGGACGAAACCGGGAAAATTACGATTTTGGACGCCACATGCAGCGCCTGACACCACCTGTGGCGCTGGAGGCAGATTGGTATTTCAAGGCAGCGCCCTGGTGGGCGCCTGGCGCTACCCAGGGCGCCGGAGACGGGAATTTTGCCTATTTTGCCCGGGATACGGTTTATTCGACCCTAGACCTATCCAACACGTATAAAAGCAAGACTAAACCTATTTTTGGGGGATATTGACGCCACTTTGGAGGAAAAACACACACGGGATCGTTGGGAAGCGGAGAATTCTCAGTTTTTTTTATCTTTCTCTAGTATTTTCAATTGATTCAACACTTATGCAATTGTTTGATTATATCATGAGTGTCTAAACACCCATTGTTCTGGGGTTTTGATTTAGCCATGAATATTGTTGTTCAACATTAGCTTAACCTTGATTATACTTCACTCAATATATGGTTGTTTCTTCAATTCTGTGTTTAATTGCTTAATTGTCTGGCCAGCAGTTACGTTCTATATGCTATCTATGTTATGCTTGGGAAAGCCGTGTATAGATTAGAGAAGAATTGAAGAGAGCGCGATCTTAACCCTTCAGGGGAGAGGATTTGTGGTTAGGATAGGAATATACCTAGTCACCGTGCTTAATTAAATATCGTAATCTTAATGCGTTCCGATAGAGTAATTTCATAGGAATATAGGCGTTAATCTATTGAGAATAGGCGAGTAGTGCTTCGAGAGAAGGCTATGAGAGTAATTATCGATTAATTAGCAACCATGAGTGATATATGAAAGGGAGAGTTAATTAGAACACAATACGAATGGTGAATCGATCAATACCCTGAAATATTTGTCTCTATTGAATACACAACAATCAACTCGTTACTTGATAATTAGTTATTTCTTAGAATCGTAGTAAAATATAGTTACATTCCCGGATTTTTATTTTGGCTTGATTGAATAACAATTATAGTGATTTAGTAAGTACTTATACAAGTCTATGTGGGTTCGACACTCGATTTATCAGTATATTACTTGTACGACCACGTATACTTGCGTGTGCGTTTGGGAACAACAAGTTTTTGGCACCGTTGCCGGGGACTTGAATATAGACTACTTTCTAGATTTTGCTTTAATTGTTTGTTTCTTCTAGTGTAACGTTACTTGATTGTTGCTATAATCTCAGGAACTTTGATTGAATGCGTAGGGTCAGAAGCCAGGACAGACTCGACAGCTTTGACCCCGAACCTGAGAGAACATTTCACCGGAGGTTGAGGGAAGCAAGGGATACAAACAATATTCAGGATCTCATTCAGTTTCCTGTGAACATGGCAGAGGAGCAACATATGGTTGTTCAGGAGGTAGCAATGCCCAGTATTGCTAATGTTACCTCCAGCATCGTGAAGCCCAGAATCATTGGGCACTTTGAGCTGAAACAGACCATGATCCAGCTACTTCATGCAAACGGGCAGTTTATGGGTCTTCCACACGAGGATCCACAGCAGCACATTCTGAACTTCTTGGAGATTAGTCATACTTATATCACTAACGGTGTCACTCCAGATTATGTGAGGCTCGCACTTTTTCCATTCTCTCTGTTGGGCGAAGCTAAGCGGTGGCTAAAGGCAGAACCAGCTAATTCCATTATATCATGGAATGATTTGGCAAGAAAATTTCTGGCAAGGTTCTTCCCTTCAGGAAAAACTGCAAAGATCAGAAGTGAGATAGTTTCCTTTAAACAGAAAGTAGGAGAATCTTTATATTCAGCATTGGAAAGGTTCAAGAGGATACTCAGAGATTGTCCTCGTCATAATCAGACGAACGAAGTGTTAGTTCACACTTTCATAGAAGGACTCCACCCCCAAACAAAGATTGTGGTAGATTCTACAGCTGGAGGTCAAGTATTGGAGAAGAACTATGACGAAATATTTGCATTATTGAACAAATTCTCCAAAAGCAATCCGGATTGGCAAGGAGAGATGGGTAGGAATATGGTACAAAAATTACCAGGGGTTATTGAATTAGATGTTGTCTCATCCTTGTCAGCACAGATCTCTACGCTGACCAACCAAGTCAATCAGATGACCATGATCATTAACAAGCAATAAGCCCAGCCAGTGCAACAGGTTCAGGTATTTTGTGAAGTCTGTGGAGAGGGTCACATGAGCAATCTATGCCCAGCAAATCCAGAGTCTGTATATTTTGTGGGTAATGCAAATTGAGGCCAAACAAATCAGTATAGGGACACTTACAATCCCAACTGGAGAAACTACCCGAATTTCTCTTGGGGTGGAAATCAAGGCAATCAGAATCAATATCGGCCTCAAGCGCCTCAACAACAATACAGACCACCTCAGGTTGAACAACAAGCTAGCCTTGAAGAGATTATGAAGTGAATGATGGCCGACCAGCTAGTTTTCAATCAGAAATTAATGGCTGATCAGCAGGGCCAAGCAGTAGCAATGAGAAATTTGGAACGCCAAATGGGCCAACTTGCCAGTGCCCAAAATACCATACCAGTATGGGCTCTTCCTAGTGATACTGAGCCCAATCCTAAATCTCAAGTCAATGCGATTACCTTGAGAAATGGAAGAGTACTAGAAGAAGTTCTAAAGAAAAAGAAGAATACAGCTCATCCTGAAGGAGAATTAGTTCCCAAGCCAGTTGAGGAGAATGAGAAAGATAATAAAGCGACTGATCCAGTAATTGAAACAAGGCCACCACCTCTGTTGCCACAAAGACTGCAGAAGCAAAAAGATGATGCTAAAAACAAGAGATTCTTAGATATGTTGAGCCAAGTGAGTGTGAATTTTCCTTTGGTGGAAATTTTGCATGAAGTGCCTAAGTATGCAAGGTATCTCAGAGATATTGTGGAAAACAAACGAAGACATGCAGAGTTCGAAACAGTTTCACTTACTGAACAGTGCAATGCCAGAGTTAAGAGTAAACTTCCTCCTAAGTTGAAGGATCCCGGTAGTTTCACAATTCCTTTGTCTCTTGAAAAACAAGAAGTTGGTAGAGACCCGTGTGATTTATGGGCTAGTATAAATTTGATGTTATATTCTTTGTTCAAGAAACTCGTATTGGGGGTGCGTAGACCTACTACAATCACTTTACAGTTAGCAGATAGGTCTCTAGTTATGCCAGAAGGAATTATTGAGGATGTGTTAGTTCGATTGGGAAAGTTTATTCTTCCCGCTGATTTTATTGTGCTTGATTACGAGGCGGATGAGGAAGTGCTCATTATTTTGGGGCGACCATTCTTAGCTACTGGTGGAGCAATTATTGATGTGAGGGCACGGAAGTTAAAAATGTGAGTTGACGATGAGGAAGTCACTTTTTATGTGTAAAAGGCACTTAAACTCCCAAAGCATTATGAGGACTTGTGCATGATTACGGTGGTCGACTTGAAAGGGATTGAGAAGAGTCCTTATGTGAATGGCAGTGATTCAGATGAGGTGGTGTTGCAAGTTGGGGGTGTAAATATGATTGAGAAAAGAGACAGAGATGAAAAAAGAGACTCGTTAAGTGCGTGCAAAAAGGCTAGGCTTCATGGAAGAAAGAAGAAGAGAAAGCGCTCAGCCTGAGCAGAGTAGCATAGTCGTGCCACGATTATAAATAAGGAATTTGTTGGGAGGCAACCCAGCCTGTATATCTTTTATTTATTTTATTTTATTTATTTATTAGTGTCAAGTTTTGTGTTATTTTTATTTTGCAGAGTAGGGGAAGTCTGATTACCCAAAGTTGAAGTTGAGGGGCATGTTTGAGCTTAAGTGTGGGGCCATCCCGACTCTAAAGATTGAGAATCATGTCTGAGCTAGGCCCGAGAGGGTCTTAGGGAGTATTTCTCACCCTTGTTTTAATGTTTTTCTTTATGATCATGCATCGAGGACTATGCATAACATAAGTGTGGGGTGGGAAAACTACTTTCTGAAGTGAAGTGTAATTGTATAAAATAATATTTTTTTATTAGTTAAGAAACGGAAAAAAAATTGTAAAAGGCTCGGACTTTTCCCGACGATGGATATGTTGGACAATTTTCTTGAGGGATAAAGTCCGATTAAAAAAGAAAATACCAAAAAGATTTTTTTATTTTTAGGATAGTTAGGTAGTATCCCTTGGTTTTTCTTTGGGCACCGGTTCTTTTCCAAAGGTGTAGCTCGAACCGAGTACTTTATTTTTTTAGGAGTAGTTAGGAAGAAACTGAGTAACTTAGAAATACCAATTGACATGTTTGGTGTCTGCATATTAGGTTATGACATACATTCTTCTTTCCCTTGTATTTGGTTTGACATGTGAAGCCTGAGTAAAAATAAATAGCATATTTTGTGACGCCTTAGCTCAGTTGTTTGACTTGTATGCCACATAGTGTGATATTACTTAATTCTCTCAAGTATGTGTGCTTGCCTGACTTGATTATTGAACAAAATCATTGTGATTGAGTCATGTGCAATGTGTGAGTGAGATCTAGTGATTTTCTATGCTATCCTGTGTAGTCTAGAACTTGCCCCGTGAGTTAATCGAAGTGAAATTGTAGGTTATGCTAATCTAGGAGATTACGTAGGCATTTTATTGCTTGATCATGGATGTGCTTGTCACACAAAAATAAAAAAAATTCCATTGCTAGCCCCTTTGAGCCTATAGACCTTTTTTTGGCACCCACATTACAAGTCGTACCCCTATTTTGTTCTTAAATTGAGATTTTTGCACCTTTACCTCCTAAGGCACTTAGTCGCTAAAAGAAGTAAGGTGAGATATTGGGGATTAGTTTTTGAGTGGAGCTATGGAAAGGCTCGTTGGTGCACTAAAATTGAAATCAAAAGCCACTAGCCAATGAACTTTCATGTATGGAGTGTGTGTAGACAAATTGTTGTAAAATAAAGAAGAGAAAATGATAGTGAAAGTATGTATAAAAAGAGACACATCTCCACTTCTTCTTTAATTGTGCTAGTGAAAGTATAGAAGTGCTTAATTGAAAAAGGGCTATGTTGAACATGGGTTGTGGCGAGTGAGTTGGTTGAACAGAATATGTGTTGAATTGTGAATGTAGTGTATTAAAGTGCTTAGGAGTTTTAGTCATTATTCCTAAATATATCATACCCGTCCCTTAGCCTACATTACAACCTTAAAAGTCCTGATTGATCCTAGATTTGGCTAGTCTAAATTAGTAGAGATCTACACCACGGGCAAGCTTATGGTACGACCACATGTTGCATATGAATTCCTTGTGAGAATGAGTGAAATTTTGTTCAATTGTGTGATGTCCTTAAATTATGTTCAAAAGCATATTTGAATGTGTGGACTAGTTATATTCACTCTTTTGTTGTTGGTGAGGGCACATGATCTCATGAACAATTGATAATGTTGTAAACTTTCTTGTTGGGTAAGTGCGTGAATTGCGAGGGCTTAGTGGTTACAAGTTGACTCTTGAGTTTGGGTGGTTGCAGTTAGGTTGTTGGTATGATTGATTAAATTGTTATACTTGGGCATGTTTAAAAAAGGGGAAGAATGTGGATTTGTGTATGTTCATACTTGATTGCCGGTATCGATCATGGTCAAGGGGTAAAGTGTGTGATTTAAAAGTAAAATTCACCTTGATAATGAACTTTGTACGTGTTGAAGGGTAGTAGTTTGTCCCATTGCTCGTGGACGAGCAAGAGTCTAAGTGTGGGGTGTTGATGTTTAGCTTAAAGTATATATATTTTTATGTATATCGCCTCATATTTTACTTTTGTTTCGTGAGTTTTAGATGTTAAATGTGATGATTTATATTAATTTGAAGTATTTTTATGTGTAGGAATGATTCGGTAGGAATTGGGGGCGAAACGCGCGAAATTAGAGCCAAAACGGACGAAATCGGGAAAATTACGATTTTGGGCGCCACAGGCAGCGCCTGGCACCACCTGTGGCGCTGGAGGAAGATTGGTATTTCAAGGCAGCGCCCTGGTGGGCGCCTGGCGCTACCCAGGGCACCGGAGACGGGAATTTTGCCTATTTTGCCCGGGACACGGTTTATTCGACCCTAGACCTATCCAACACGTATAAAAGAAAGACTAAACCTATTTTTGGGGGAGATTGACGCCACTTTGGAGGAAAAACACACACGGTATCGTTAGGAAGCGGAGAATTCTCAGTTTTCTTTATCTTTCTCTAGTATTTTCAATTGATTCAACACTTATGCAATTGTTTGATTATATCATGAGGGGCTAAACACCCATTGTTCTGGGGTTGTGATTTAGCCATGAATATTGTTGTTCGACATTAGCTTAACCTTGATTATAGTTCACTTAATATATGGTTGTTTCTTCAATTCTGTGTTTAATTGCTTAATTGTCTGGCCAGCGGTTAGGTTCTATATACTATCTATGCTATGCTTGGGAAAGTCGTGTATAGATTAGAGAAGAATTAAAGAGAGCGCGATCTTAACCCTTCAGGGGAGAGGATTTGTGGTTAGTATAGGAATATACCTAGTCACCGTACTTAATTAAATATCGTAATCTTAATGTGTTCCGATAGATTAATTTCATAGGAATATAGGCGTTAATCTATTGAGAATAGGCGAGTAGTGCTTCGGGAGAAGGCTATGAGAGCAATTATCGATTAATTAGCAACCATGAGTGAATTATATGAAAGGGAGAGTTAATTAGAACACAATACGAATGGTGAATCGATCACAACCCTGGAATATTTGTCTCTATTGAATACACAACAATCAACTCGTTACTTGATAATTAGTTATTTCTTAGAATCGTAGTATAGTATAGTCACATTATTGAATTTTTATCTTGGCTNTATTTGTCTCTATTGAATACACAACAATCAACTTGTTACTTGATAATTAGTTATTTCTTAGAATCGTAGTAAAATATAGTTACATTTCTGGATTTTTATTTTGGCTTGATTGAATAACAATTATAGTGACTTAATAAGTACTTATACAAGTCTCTGTGGGTTCGACACTCGATTTATCAGTATATTACTTGTACGATCACGTATACTTGCGTGTGCGTTTGGGAGCAACAAGTTTTTGGCGCCTTTGCCGGGGACTTGAATATAAACTACTTTCTAGTTTTTGCTTTAATTTTTTGTTTCTTCTAGTGTAAAGGAAAGAATACTAATAAGAAGTTGTCCAAAGATGTGATTGCTGAATTAATGGACAAGAAAAAAGAATCAAATTTTAGCACATCCATTCGGCCTCAATCAAAGGAAATCAGATTACTAATCAAGGAGCTATTGCCAGCAAATATTCAGTATCCTTAATTAAGCTAAATCAAAGGCTTGAATGTCTCATCGATGTAAGCTTGTGACAAGGAAAGTCACGATCAAATCCGACCCCTCCCAAGAGCAGGATTCGAAGAGGTACCTCTTGGGCCAAATCCCTTTGAAGATCACGTGCCTCTATTTTCAGTCAAGGCTCAACAGCTATTTTCTCTCCTATAAGAAGTCTGCTAAGATCAAATGGAAGACTTGCACAACTACACACATTGTTTTCTAAGTATCTCTACTTCTTAGCCTAAACACTATAATCCTTAGTTTATCAGTGTCTCAAAAGATAGGAAGAATTAGAACACAAAAGAGAGTTGTGTCGTTATTCAGAATTCACTGTTGTTATACTCGTTTGTGGTGAACGAATCAAAATCATTTGTATTGTAATACTTTCAAGATCTAAAGGGAACCCTTGTGACCGAAGGGAAACTGAATGTAAGTACCACACCGGTACCGAACCAGTATAAAATTGATGTGTTATTCTCTTTACATTTACTATTATCTTACATTCTGCTCTTAATCTAGTCAGCTAAAATCATCGTTAGTCGACTATTCTTTTAATAGACCACAATTAACCCCCCCCCCCCCCCCCC
>ML248724.1:107378-155504 GCA_005239495.1 Nicotiana undulata
ACCAATTCACCCCCCCCCCCCCCTCCCTCTTGTACCGTCAGTATCTATCGACCAAATAACAACATTTAACCCTTCAAAATTAAATTTTTGCATATATACTCTTTTATTATAAAAAGAGAAAAATTCGCAAAAAATAAGAGTAATATAACACTAGTGAGTAGCTACCCAAATATAAAATTTGAACACATATAGTAATCCCTATACGTTAGCTGTTCAGATGGACTACTAATTACCGCATTACTAATACATTTTTTTAATACTGTTCTTATACACCCTATCAAACTATCCCTAGGGAAAAAGAAAAAGTAAAGCAATGAAAAGAACAAAGGATAGAAAATACGAGTAGAACATGTTATGCTTGAACTTTTGGCACAGTTGTTTTTGTAGGAACCCATGTGACATGCCGTCTGAGACATTTATTGTATCCAAAAACCTGGGAATTTGATGTTTCATCAACTGCAAAGATATCTATGAATGAATTTCCAATAAGCTTCAATTTATGTTTTCTAGTTGGGGGGCAAGTAAAATGACTTGTTCCAACTCAGAAGATCTTTTCATTTTGTGGCATTTGGCTTTTTTTTTTTCTTTTTTTCCAAAACATCGCCCTTACAGTTTCAATCTAAAACTTCAACAACAACAACAATAATAATAATATTCAGTATAATCCCACAAGTCGAGTTTGAGGAGGGTAATGTATACACATCCCTTACCCTTACATTATGAAGCAATACATGTACGAAAAAGAGTTATGCTCCAATCTAAATCTGCAATTTTTCAAAACTGAATACGAAAAACAAACAAATTGACCCAAATTCTTTCTTTGTGCTATAAACTCTATACTCCTTCCTTATTGCAACTACTCATTTCTCTTTAGTTATTTTCTTACTCTATCCGACTATCAAAGAGGATATAATTGAAAACATTATATAATACGAGAGCCTAAAATCATCGATAAAATCTCAAGGATAGAAAAGTTTGGCGAATAAAAGTTCGTTCCAAGTATCTTGAAGTCCAGGCAAACACCAATGAACACAATCAGCGTAACTAAACGGATTTGCTAGTTGTTCTGGTGTTAACGGACTCCATTGTTTCTTGTAAATTGTTGTATGCGCGTCTTTTCTGTAACTTGAGAGTTGTGTGATATTGATAAATGAAATCGGCATTTTTGATTTACTAAATTCTTTTCCAATCACTTGCATTATGCTTTTTCTACTATCTGTTCCCCAGTAATTCGGATCTTCTATCATTTTCGTCTCGTTGTAACAGTTCTTGTTTGATTCTCCTCCCCATTCTATGCTCCTGCCAAACAAAGAATCGAAATCTAAATTATCAAATATTGTTTAAACACATTAAAAAGCATAGAATTTCGAAAGGTTAATTTTTTACTCACTTTTCATGAGACGGTGACATGCTAGTGAAAAAGACTCTGGTTTTCGTTGGATCCATATTCTTTTTAATCCATCTCAACATACTCTTCATTGCCATGCGATACGCATCCTCTGTGGAAACTTCCACTATATCTTTCACTTCATCGTCGAATGACCCTTGCCTGCATGATCAATTTTCATTTCATATATGTTAGTACGTAGAATGTCAATAACTGTAACTCGTAGTTATCTTTTAGGTGAGCTGATCACAGTGTAAATGAAAAACAAGAAAGAGCGAAGGAAATTACAAAATATTAAAATGGAGGCCCCTCATCCACCAAAGATATGTATTGAACACAATTATATCAGCCCCTTTCCAATATTTTCCATGTGCATTTATTGATCCTTTTCGAACAACTCTTTCCTCGATTCTATGTTTGACTGCATCATCAGAATTTGATTCCAGTAGAAATGGTGCCCAGTAGAATTCTATAGTTGCATTATAATCCTGGAAATTCAAATACAAACCAACTTATATTTGTGTACAAATTAACAGAATTGTAATGTTTAAGCTCAAAATTGCTAGAGAAAATGATCACCTTGATGGTGAAAATGTCGAAATTACCAACAGTTTTCATGGATTTAGCGTTCTCGGGTATGAGTCTATGGACAAGACAAACCATAGAAACAAACTGTCCTCTGTTCAAGGAATCGCCCACGAACAACATCTTCTTCCCTCGAAGAGTTTCTAGCATTAATGTCGCGTTGAAACTGCCATTTTACATTAGCAAAAGGCGTCATGAATCATGTGTTTATGGAACAAATGCTGTTTGGGAAGGATGGTGTGAGTTTGTATTTGTTATTGAAGTTGACATCTTATTCCCAGGGGCGGATTTAGGCCGTTTTTACTGTGCACGTGAACCCATGGTGTTTCGGCCAAACTAGGTATATTATGTATATATTTCGTAAATTTGATCTAATTTTATTTGTTAGCTCTCATGCTTCAGAAAGGCTGAATGGTACAATTGGTTGAATGCTGAGTTATATATCAAAATGAACATGGTTCGATAACCCACTTATTACTTCTATTTTCTTGCTTTATTAATAGTGCACCCATATTCTAGAAATCCTAGATTTGCCTCTACTTATTCCGAACAATTTCTTTTCGACAAGTAGCTCAAACAAGCTAACTTAAAACTTTGTTGATCAAGGATATAGGTTTCCAAGTAGTTTCACTTGTACATAACTAACATCAAATGATATGCCGACTACGACGACAACAACAACAACAACATACTCAGTATTATCTCACACCGTGGGGTCTGGGGAGGGTAGTGTGTACGCAAACCTTACACTTACCTTGTGAGGATAGGGAGGTTGTTTCCAATAGACCCTCGGCTTAGGAAAGATATGTCGACTAATGATTAGTAAATAACTAGACTGATGTCCGAAAAGCTCTAGAATGCAGACTAAATAGACTGATCATAATATATTCAGTCATACATAAAAGTTCGACTTCTATATACTGACAGTATAAAAGAATGTTACCTCGGGAGTGAGCAACCGTGAGGTTGCCATCTCCAATGTTGATAGTTTTTATCTGGCCGGCCATGTTCTTGGCACGTCAACTGTGGTTGTATGTACGGACACTCTGACTCTTCGTACAAAGGCCGATTCTCGTCCCAAATCCATTTCCCATTGAACACATCGCATCCTTCCTCTGTCTCTCCTATTGCAAATGGTAACTTTTGTTTGTTCTTCTCTACCAACACAATTCAAAAATACAGTCAATTTCACTCCTACTTCATTCATGCAAATTAAATAACTGATGTGTGTTTAGTCTGAGAAAAATAAGATAATTTTATTTTGTTATTTTGTCAGTGTTTGAATGTAGTTTTAAGATAATTTTAAAAAGGCAGTTCGATGCACAAAGCATCCTGCCTTCATACAGGATCCAAAGAAAGGCCGCACCCTAAAGGGATATGGTGTAGGCAGCATCAATGAAATTAATTTTTGTTATCGGATATTCGCAAACAGAGGCAAATTTAGGATGGGTGTGCATTGGGTTCAATTGAACCATGTTCTTTCAACTCGAACTTTGGATAGATATATAATATGATCATGCTCGTTTATGAACTCCCTGACTCTAGATCCTGGACTCAACTCTACCATGAAAGAACATTAATTTTGAAATTTACTATGAGAGAATGTATTTTATGTTTTGATTGGTTTGTTATATCCATGTTTAGAGCCCGTGGCGGAGCCACCTTATAGGAAGGGGTGTCCCTTCGCGGGGAAAAAGCACTGTGCAGGTAGGTAAACAAAAAATATATGTATATATACTATGTATTGACTCCCCTTAATTTCCTGGTATGTTTACTTTTATATATTTTGACAACCCTTAACGAAAATTCTGGTTCCGCCACTGTTTGGAGCAACCAAACAAAGGCAGAAAGAAAACAAACATGTTTTTTTTCTCTTGGATAAACATGCATGATAATTCTTCCCAAAAATAAATAAATAAATAAAGCATAAAGAAAAAAGTGCAAATTCATTAATATTACTCACTAATATTTTGTGAGATAGAATTGTGTTGCTGGCTGGAAACTCTGGAATCAAGCTGGCCAAAAATGCAGCTAAATTCTTCACTGTACAATATAATGACAAGAACAATAAAGGGTAATAATATCAAGAGAAAAAGAGAAAAACGAAGTTTTCTGATCAGAAGAGAAGAGGAAAAAGGAGAAGAAGATGGAGATGGTTTCATTATTTTGTTATTGTTCTTAGTTAGGTAATGAAACTCATCTACTCAGTACTTCAGTTGGGTAGAATAAATACAGGAAAACTATAGGTTAAGTATAGAAATATTCAGCTAATTGTATAATCTATTATTTTTTTAATTTTTTGTTGCTATTTCTCGTAATTAAATTCTTGCTAATATTATTAAATTAGGTTTGAAGGAATAACTGATAATAGAAAGGTTACTGATCACTAACAATATTATTTTCATTAAATTAGGCTTGTCATTTTTGGTCATATTTCTTGTATGCAAGAGAACTAGTGGTTGGGGTCAAATTGATAATTGTTTAATTTAACAGTCTAATTATGTGTGTTTCTTCGAAACAAACTAATGGCAATGTTTGTGGTGAAGTAATGTTTCACTTGGCTTCTAAGTTAAGGTTAGTTGTGAATGATTGGATATAATTTTTCCACTTTTTGTATATTTTTCGCGGTTTAACTTTTATATACACGAATAGTTAAAAAAAAAAATTACACTATCAACATAATTTAATCTGTAATAGCTTATCATCAGTGTATAGAAATTAAACTCTCTTTGTTCGTCTGAGCATGGAGCGTTTAAGAAATTAGGTAAAGTCAGTACCAACCATTACTTGTTTAAAGGGTGAAGTTGGAGAGTTATTTGAGATTTAGGTAACATTTCAACTTCATTTTAGTTGACATTTTTTTATACCCACCCCCACCTAAGCCAATCTCTCATGGAGCAGGTGACGTACCAAGATTTAGGAGCTTCTTTAAATATATGAATAAGAAGAAGAAAAAATCATGATTATTTCACTTTCACCACCATTATCTATCCTAATTGTTGGCTAATAGATTCCTCTTTTTCATATCCGTCGTGTTCAAGCCAGCTTGCACGCACATCTAATTCTCCAGGGTATCTGCTACTTCCCACCAGCACATATACCAAATAACGGCTAAAAGATTTTTTTTAAAGAGCTTTTTGCATCATAATCTGTCCGTCCCACCTGCTTTTTTGCAAAAGAATGTTATGGTTGTTCCACAAAAGTTCTCTCTAATATAACAGCCACATATAATTTTTTTTAAAGTACTATTGTATTAGCACCGAAAGGGAACCTTGGCGTAATTAGTAAAGTTGTCGTCATTGATCAGGAGGTCACGGGTTCAAGCCGTGAAAACAGTCTCTTGCAGGATTGCAGGGTAAGACTGCGCACAATAGACCCTTGTGATCCGGTCATTCCCCTGACCCCACGCATAGCAAGAGCTTAGTGCACCAGACTGCCCTTTTCAATTGTATTAGCACCATAGTAACACGATGGAATTGAGACAAAATGGTGAAAACCCCTTCTGTCTAAGAAACTAACCGGCAGAATGAAGTTCAGATCCACCAACAGCCTACAAAGAATGCTGTTAACTAGAACAAAATGACCCTGGAAAAGGAAAAGGAAGAAAAAAGACACTAGCACAAAAATGACAACCTAGCCGAAGAAATTACAAACAATTGAAGTGACATCCATGAGAAAGTGCCAAGTTGTAAGATGTCCATTTTAGTCTTACAGGACCACGAGGATCTGATTTTCTTGAAGCAACAGCTTGAAATAGTCAATTGTCGATCCAACGTCAAAAATTGATGTCTGATCATTTGAGTAGTTAACATTTAATTGCTCAAAAATTGACAGGAGAATACGAACTCCTGTGACCATGAGAAGGTCCTCTAAATCTCCGCACCAATGATAAAAACATACTCTGCAAAAGAGAACATAAATGTGATAATACATCCCAACGTTCAATCAGCAAAACACATCCTTCGATTTAAACAAAATATGCGCACTCCATTAAAAGAAGGCTATTCTCAATCTTTTCTTTTCTTTTTTAAGTTATCGTGGTAAAACGGAGGACTATGATTTAGTGTTTCAGCAGGTCCATGAATCCACAATTCAACTAAGACACTCTTTGTGAACTCACATTAGCCATAAATTTCAGCTTGTATGGAAATTAGCAGCAAGGAAGAAGGAGTTTAGAATACGACACATAAATCCAGCAGAGTTGTCCATCCACGAGGTAGAGAACTCGCAGCTAGAGTCGACAACCACCAAACTAATGCAACTATGGTCCATAGAACTCGGACATTGCTAGGTGTTATAATTGAATTCATGGCTAACACACCCATGTTGGGTGTTCTTTCACGATACCATATTTGTGATGACACACCTGGGTGCTATAAATGATTAAAACCAAAGCTTCACACTACATCTTTTTTCTCTTATTAAAGAACCACGACTGTTATTGCTCCCAGCCTACCCCCAACCTCTCGTGGAGAGAGGTTTGTTACTAGAGACATTTGGACGAGCAAGATTCAATTCTTTCAAAACATTTCACCCTTAATCCTAGCCAATAAGGAATTTTCACCAGATCAAACTACCTCACTTTAATATAAAACATCTGCATTATTCAATACCTGTAACGTATGTGGCAAGCTCGCCCAGAATTCCAAGTTTGGAATTATCTGCATAAGTTTAGGAGAAGGAAGATGTCAGATTACAGCACTGCACAAATACAATGTCAAACACAAGCAAAGTCAGCACGAATTCTAAATAACTGTGCTCAGTGGGAAAAAGTGTTTGTTTTCCAGAATAATTGTAAGCCACCAAAGCATCTTCAAACATTGGATTACACTTGGGCCTCATTTGTTTGCACTTAATGAAGGTCTCATTCAGATCTCAGATATTAAGTGCGTTTGTTTTTAAAGTCTGAATCTTAATTATTCAGGTCTTAATTATTAAGTGTGTTTGTTTTTTTTACTTCACAACTACTTAATGTGTCTGAATAGGTCTGTATGATTAAGATCCATAACAGAGACTTAATTTCATTAAGATGCTATCATCCATATTTATTATTAACTGCCGCCATCGCTACCATTATCAACTATCACCATGCCACCTACCACCACCATCCTCCATCATAGCCGCCACCATTGTCGACTACCACCACCCTCCATCCCTACCACTCCCACCACCATCATTCTCAACGACAACCAACACTCATCCACCTCAACTACCACAACTAACCACCCCATCATCATCAACAACCATAGTTGGCTCTGCCCATTATTATAAACTACCACCATCATCTTCCTCAATCACAACTACCACCACCGCCACCCACCATTATTAACTATCATCACTCATCACCACCATCTTCAATCATAATAGATACCACTACCAATCACCACTAGCTACTACTAAACTACCACCATCAACCAAATCTACCGCCAACCACCGCTTTTAGTCGGCATTCTTAAGCACAACCGTTAGCCATCACCACCAGCAACTATCATATTTTAAAAGCTATATATTTTAGCGATGGAATATTAGATTAATTAGTATTTTATTTGAATTTTATGTTTATTAGTTTTCAATAAACGTAAATTTTATACATTCAAATGTTAAAAATCAAACGGTCTTAATCATTTCGTATTCAGATCTTAATACACATCTTAACATTCAGATATGTATTCATATTCAGACGTCTTAATTTTAAAAAAAAAAACAAATGAGGCCTTAGACTATGGTTACTTCAGTTACACCTGAGGTAGCCAAATTTTCCAAACAAACCTCTTCTATATTCTGAGTAAAATGGTTACCAGTTTACAATAAAAGAATTAATATTTTCTTCCACTTTGACTGAAATTCATTAAGTTGGGCTCAGCTTATAACCTTGTTGAGACTGATTAAGATCAAGTTCACAGCCTATAAGAAGTAGAAGGCGCTATGGCCTGAACTGAGGAATCTTTTAGAAGTAAGATTTGTAACTTTCACCAATGATATGCACTCTGGTGCAGCAAACTACAATTCGAGCAAAACTGCAAGCTTACACACACAGAAGTGACAAAAAACTACACTCCCTCTTCTTGATATTAGTCATTTTATGATACCTTAGTGTGGTGAACTTTCTATATGCAGATATAGAGTGGAATCTTGAATGCATTCATCGCACTTATTATAGCGTCACGTCTCGACTGCAATTTGAAATTGATTGTAGTCGCAGCCACTTCCATGGTAAATGGCAAAGACAATGATAAAATTTGGGAAGTACTGGTTAGTTCGGGAGCAACAAACCCAAATCATACTCATCCCAATTTGATTAGTTTGCCTCCAACACAAATCTAAGGTCACAGTATTTTCCTCACTATTCAATCAAATAAGTGTTATTATTCCTCTGCAATATGTTTTCATCTCAAAGTTAACAATTATCCTCCTTTGCAGCACCGTTTTTCACTGTCAACCACCACCAGCTGCATCCCCATCTACAACCACAAGATATCAATATCTGCACACCCCGAGGACCAAATCTGTAATTATACTATACTTAATAAGTCTTGTCTTGCTTATCAAGAAATATTATTAGTAAAAACTGTCAACCATAAAATCAATGGAACCCACTATTCTCATCCTTTTGCTTTGTTGCTCAACAGGTTTGTTGAGGTTTATATATGGGGTCCACGTAAATCACCAAGTCAGGTCGTGATATCTTTGTAGTTTTGATCATCAGATCTACATGAATTCAATCACAAATAAGAATTGAAGGAGAATGTAATGATTCTAAACTGGAAGACACCATATTGTAGTTTCCAAAGGAGATGAAATCAAAGAATGGAGTACATACAAGTGGAATTTGAGGATATTGGAACTAAGGGATGGTCTGGAATTGCAACTGTCAAAAACGGATCATAGCAAAAGCAGGAACGGAGGCATCACCAAAATCATATCCTAATCTCTTGTACGAAAACAAGGTAACAAAGTAGAACTGAACATATAGCAATTATCCTGATGTACTTGTGCCGGAATATGCTCACCAAGAGAACCGGGTCAAACCAATAGAGAAATGGCTTGAAGACCCTTACAAATATGTATACTTGATAAATGGACCTTGAGCTTAACTCAATCCCAAAAACTAGCTTGAAGGGAGAAGGATTGCCCAAGCCTTATAAGGAGACCAGGGATATCATCCCCGGTCCAATGTGGGATTCATTCCATCCATCACCGCGCCTCACGCCCAGATCCGGACATTCTTTATCCGGGGTTCCACCGCCCGGTCTGGAGTGTGCACAATCATGGACCGGGGATATTTCCACCCCCTCTTCAATTGGTCCGGGGGCATTCTTCCCCCCTTCCTCTTCTAGGGGCCCACATCGATCACGGGCCTGGCTCTAATAACCTTGGGCCTAACTCAACCTCAAAATCTAGTTCATAAGATGAAGATTGCCCAAGGCCATATAAGGAGACAAATGGCCTCACACCCACCGATGTGGGACTTAACAATACTATTGAATATAACAGACAATAGTAAATAAGTTTTCCTTCCGAGCACAAAGTCGTCTTGAAAAGTAGCAACTAATTGTGAAATATCCCACAATGATCAAGAGAAAGAACCTCTTAACAACATGACCAGCGCTCAATATAAAAGGGAAAGAAAAAGGCTAGCAATGCAGCCTAAAAGACCTATAGCAGACTCTAGAAAAACTAGTAAAGGCATATGATGACATCCTGTTCAAAGACTACTACTCCCTCTGTTCCGGTTTTATGTGAACCTATTTCCTTTTTGATCCGTTCCAAAAAGAATGACCCATTTCTAAATTTGGTAACAATTTTGCTTAAACTTACAATTTTACCCTTAATGAGAAGCTTTTATAACCACACAAATACTCTGGGTCCATTTTTGACTTGTTTAGGACCACAAATTCCAAAAGTCTTCATTTTCTTAAACTCCGTGCCCAGTCAAACAGGTTCACATAAATTGGAACGGAGGGAGTACTTATTTTCGGGGAAATGGGAATACCAATGATTCTTTAAGACTACCGGTGATGTTTTCAGTCAGAAGTTGACTTGTCTCCTATTACATAAATTCTTTTTCCCCTCCGCATAACCACCTTGCTATTAGATATGACCCTTTTATGTTGTCATATCTCATTTTTTAAATTAAAAAAATCTGACTCCACTACCTGTTTTAGCTGCCTGCTTTGCATATCACATCTGTGTATTTATTTTGTCCAACTTAGTTATCTTGAGACAATCATTTACAAAAGACAACAACAACAACAACCCAGTATAATCCCACAAGTGGGGTCTGGGAGGGTAGTGTGTACGCAGACCTTACCCCTACCCTTGGGTAGAGAGGCTGTTTCCAATGGACCCACGGCATCCTTCTCTCCAACAACTCCCCACCTTGCTCTTGGGGTGACTCGAACTCACAACCTCTTGGTTGGAAGTGGAGGGTGCTTACCATCAGAGCAACGCACCAATCATTTACAAAGAGAGTAGAATTATAGTTCGGAAGCAAAGGGAAAAAGGAGGATAGGGCAGCAAAGAGGCCAGCAACAGTTAAATAAATACATCATCGCCAAGCAATCTGGATAGGAACTTTCATGCACCTATTCTGATAAACTGAAAATGAAGACAGAAGATAAAGGGAAGAGAGAAGGAGAAGCAACATACGTCTATCCCACGAATGCCCAAAGAGAAGTACCGATAGGCTGCACCACCCAGCAAGTAAATTCCAAAAAGGCATAGGATTCTGTGCAGTGTGTATCAATCAATAAATCAGTGAGCAGGCAACTTCATTACCTAGTCTATGTTTTTAACCATTAATCTTACATGATCATCATGGTACCAAACCAGCCCATTCCTTGCCCGTGAGAGGATATAATCACTGCGCAGCCGGAGGGGTGATGTATTTCTGTAGTCTGTCATCAAAAAATACAGCATGAACTCCTCACTGAAACTATCCACAAGACCAAAGTTCTTGAGAAAGTTAAGAGGACGAGAAACGAAGAGGCGATTGAAGAATGCACCAGATTGTTAATTCTCATATGTATGCAAACTTGGAAAGAATTTTGAGCATGCAATGCACTCAACAAGGTCAGCTGAGCTCTAATCCTCCAAACTAACCTTGCGCCAAAAAAATACATACAAGACAAGAACTCTGACGAACACTACAGCATAACACCAAGCCTAGAACAGCAGCATGCCCCAAGCTGGCACTCAAGCCCAAAGACAAGTGCTCCCATAAATTAAGCTTCTATGATCAATGCCCTGCCAAGGGATTCTTTCATTTTATCTAGCACGTTATTATGAAGCTATTCTCCCCACAGAAACTCAATCTCATATCAACGTTCCCACCTAGTCGCCTCCCATCTCCAAGACTACTTGCATCCCCATTCACATTAGCAGTTTTGATTTGCAGCTTCATTTTATACCATGCTAGACTAGAAGAAATTATCAAAATATGGCTATGCATACCAGGTCCTTTTACCTTATTGCCAGTTCATAAAAAAACCATAATTTATGTATTTCATTAACCAAGATTCTTTTCATGGAATAATGACATCACGTACTCTTATGAGTGACACAAAATACTCCATAATGAGATTGAAACATGGACATTCAGAGTACTTACATAAGCACAAGTCCCAACTGATTCAAGTGTCCGAGGACCCTGGCAAAGGAATGGAAAGGAAAATCAATGGCCGAATCCCAATGAAATGTCACTGGAGAAAAGTAGAGCCCATATACAAAGGAAACAAACCCTTACTTGAACTCCATTTGTATCACATACTATTGACACAGCAAGTGAACAGTTGAGCTTCGGCCCTCTGTAAGACATTTTAGCTGTGATGCCTTTGAGTGGATCATTTTTATCTGCCATGTTAATAAATGCAAGAAAAAGAATAAACATTTCCAAATTTAATCTAGTAAAGTTGACTCCGGTAGTGATTGCAGATTATATCTGCATGAAAAGATGCTACGAATTCATAATAAGTATTGATTGTGTACTCAACAACAACACGAAGAGCAAGGAGTTATTCTTCAGAAGCAATAGATAAAAACTCCTCTCCTTTAATTAAGTAATTGAGGAATTCTTACCAATGAGTTCAAACAACGTGCTTGATGAATATCCAAGAGTAGTGCACACGGGATAACCTGCACTAACCATACTAAACCCATTAAGGTAAAGAGAATAAAGAATCAACTTGTGTACAGTTAGCTAGACTTTTGGAAGAGTTTTTGTGCTCAAGATACACTTCTGTAAAGATTATAGCCACCATTGTTCGCGCAACTTTGAATATCTGTTTAGTTCTAATAAATTGGAACCAGAGTACTCTCTCTTCACTCGCTCAGCATCCTACCACTTCTTAGAATAGCATTACATAGCTTGATTAGCCATCCCATTCCAACCTCTCCAAGACACTTCCAAACCTTTAGAGATACCATCCAGATATTAACCATCCCACTCCAACCTCTCCAAGACACTTCTAAACCTTTAGAGATACCATCCAGACAACAGGCTTTTCTAATCCTGGTATTTATATGGCATCATTTACCTTTGCCGACCTAAATCTATGAGTGTAGCTAAAGTTGTTATCATGCATAGATTAACAGAGATCCAAAATGATTATACCTCATCCTCTCTTATTTCTACAAAATTTGTTAAATGCTTTTGCAATCAAACATTCAACTATAACATCAGACACAACCCGTAGCTACAAGTTCCCAATATAGTTGGCACAAGATAGACATATGGACGAGACAATTCGTCACATACTTATTTTTTTTCTTACATATTCATCTTGCTTAATCCATTGGATTTGGAGTAAATCAAATTTCAAAAGGAAAGATTTCCTCTTCTTTTTTAATAAGGGTAAAGCCTTAGAAACCATTAATGAATTTTACATATCGTGACCTACGAGTCTTCTACCATAACTCGAAAGGACACTTTCAGAAGGGAGGTAAAAGGAAAAACATGTAATGATGTAAATGCTGTTAATAAAGTGGAAAAGGAATCCTGGATATCCATAAGTTCAGGAGTATTCACCTCCAATAATGTTAGCCACAAGGGCACTACAACCCATTCCACAACGAGAATTACCACCACAGTCCTGCAAATGTAAGCATGTTCAAGTTAGAGTCATCTATGTGATGATTGGAGAAAACTGACATTTCCGAAAATCATTATCAGAGTAGGCATGTGAAAATAATTTCACTTCTAAAAGAGAGAATATTTTTATATATGGGCGTAACAAGTCCAAGCTGTATGTGATAAATAGAATCACTTGAAGATGCTTTACCACATATAATAAATAAACAAACTTCATTTATGTAGATCGTGGTTACTTTATAATGGTCAATAAGTTTGAGCTGAACATAAAATGTACCATAGCATAGTTGATAGTGCTCTAAACTTCGTCCCATAGACACCCACAAATGAATTTATATATCTCCAGTGGCAAATCGAAAATATTCATCAAATAGCCAGTATGCAATCTATGATATTATGAGCAGAGTTCTAATTTTCAAATGATTACCAGAAAATGAACTTATATGGTGTTATTCTTAGCAAAGATCTAACAATCAGTAGAATTTTTTGAAAAAGAATAAGCGAATCTATATCTTCTTTCATAGTTTGCAGAAACTACCCTAGTTTACATATTTGTAGCCCCACATTAGTTCTTTATTTGGCAGCTACTAGGGTAGCAGTTTTGCAGACTAATTCTCTGTTGCACAGGTTTACATTCCATAGGGTAAAATAGAGAACAACTTTGTCTCGTTATTGCATTAAACAATAGGCAAAAAAACACAGATGTAGTTTGACAAGCACTTACCCTACAGTCAATACAGGTAGGAGGATCATGGTTGAAAATCATTGCATCACAAAGCTGTTCCATATACAAAGAGGAAGCAAAGTGAGATTCGGTGAAGTACTAGCTGTTCCCCATATAAACAAGTTATAACATCCAGAAGCTAATCATTTTTTTCTCATCACAAGATGTAACTTCCATGTTTATTAACAATTTCATAGCTCAACTGCGTTATGCTTCCTAAATACACAGCCATAATGGCTCATTCACAGACTTAATAGCAGCTACACATCATACTTCTTGCCCATACACCTCAGACAATCAGGAGCTTATAAGATACTTCCTTTTTTTCTTTCTGACAAAGGGGACGTTATAAAATACTTAAGTACATGCTACATAATGAAATAGAGAACGAGCAAGTATCCAAAAGTCATTATACAATGAAAAACCAAACTAAGCATGACAGTGTAACCTGATACAGCCAACCTGAAACCATAGCACAGTCCCATTAACAGCCACCTTGTAGAACCTGAAATTATGTACGAGTACAGAGTACTTCAGTAAATATGTCACCCCTCAATAAACTAACAAAAGAAGAATTTTCTTTAGGCTCAGTATCTATGCTACTCTATATAAGTTCATTTCATTTTGCCGAGTCTCATATTGGTTGAGGGAATAGGTTGTGGTCTCCTAATATAGTCTTGGGAAATCCTCCCGTCATTAGCTAGCTTTTGGGGTTGAGTTAGGCTCAATTCAAAGGTCATATCTTCACATGGTACCAGAGCTAGGCCCGTCGATCTCTGTTGTTGTGTTTCATATTTCTTAGCCCCCATGTTATGTTATCCACGTTTCAATTTCAAGTTCCAGCCTCTCCTTATATAGTGTTGGATGGTCTTCCCCTAGTGAGCTAACTTTTGGTGTTGAGTTAGGTCCAACGGTCATATCTTCATACATTTCAACACTAATAATTTGCCGTTTAAGTAAAAGTTTTTTGGAACTAGAGCTTGCGAAATCACACACTTGTCCCTAAAGTTAAACAGACATACAAGTCCCTAACTAAAGTAAGACACTCTTGATAAACCCTAAACCTAATGTAACTATAAAACCAACTAAACCTCAATCTCAACTAGTTGGTATATCCTATACGGATCTTTGGCTTTAATTGCGTTCGCCCTTAGCTATGGACAATCACATATGCAAGAATAAAAGTTCCCCCACATATTTGTGTTTCTTTTTTCTCTTTTTATGACGATGGTGTCTAGACTAGCTTGCGCGCAACTCGACTATTCCACCGACTATGTTCTGCCACCATGGCTTAGAACATACGAGAACAAATCTGCTAGTTTTTTTTTTCTTTTGCCTCCGCTGAGATTTGAATTTGAGATCTCATGGTTCTCTTCCCACTTCTACATTATATTTTAAGATGAAAGTATCAATCTAGGATCCAACAATTATTATTTCTCATATGTAATCAAATAACTGAACTATTATTCCCATGTTTCAATATATAGCTTCCCAACTAAAATTGATGAAATAGGCCACATGAACTAAAGTCGCAGTAACAGAAAAGGCGTGATTTATTGAAAAATAGCAAGTGAGTAAACATAGAAATAGAAGGAGAGAGAGAATACCCATCTTCACTAAGGATGCCATGAGGGAAATTACGAATTGGGGTTGTTAAGCTATAATTATAAAGCTTATTATTCTGCTCAAAACTGAGCTGGCATGTTGCATTGACCGAACGAATGATGGTTGTGAAGATCAGTGGAAGAAGAAGAAGAAGAATGAGTGGAAGGCGATTTGGGAAAATCGCAGCAATTGTCATTTCGTTTACGGGAATTTCATCAGCAATTTTTGGGTGCAGAAATTAAAGTTACTTTTTCTTGATATTCAGAGAAAAGAAGTTCCAATCTTGATGCTGGAACTTGGCGAAACGACAGAACTGACTGGGTTTTTTCTTTTTGTATGTGCTTTGCACAAAATGCACAATTAGCTTATGTATGGTTTGGAATAATTAATCCTATCATAAAAGCTTGATTTGGATGAATTACGATGCAATAGACCACATGGGAAAAGTGATTTAGGCACCAACCAATAAACTCTAAAATCTTTCTAAAATATAGGCATTAACCTTAAATATAATTATATTATAATATGTCTCGTTAAAACTTTAATTAAAATAAAATCTAATGAAAAAAATTCTAGTGAAGAAAAAGGAGTACACATATCTAACAATACGTATTTTGGTTGACTCATTAAAAATCTTGCAAGAAAAACTCAGTGGGACAAAACCTTGTAAGGGAAAAAGAGTACAGCATGTATTAACTCCCATGATGAGAGCATCAATTCACATCCTTGAGCTTTCGCATCCCAATCTTGTACACTAGCTTATTTAAGGTTTACGTCGATAGAGATTTGGCGAAGGAATCGGCCATATTATCACTTGAATGAATATGTTGCACCTTGAAATCATCATTCTTGTATATGTCTTCGTATAATGTTGTGGAATAGCCATTTCAATATCTCCATAGAGGCATTCTCGCTATCACATTATCATGCTTATAGTTATAGCAAGATATATAAATATATATGCACAAATTGCACTTAGGATGAGGTATTTCATGACCAAGAATTGTTTATGCTTTAAGCATTTAAATCTTTCAGAGATTGTGATATAAGCTAAGTCATATAAATCATACAAATCGACTTTAGATGCATATCAAGTTTTCATGTCATGCTAGACATAAGATAGATAAAAGTGATTGCACGCACCATTGACTTTATACTTTCAAGTGTTTGAACTATATGTCTTTCATATGAAACCAATTCTATTCGAATTGTGTCTCTTCCATTTGGCCAATATTTTTGTGTCTGTATTCGACAGACTTAAGATCCTCATATATACTTAGCGCTATGATAGATGTCGTCGACGAATACTTTTTATCGGTTCCAATATTTTTTCATAAAGACATAACATAGAAATCTCTTCATTCACATATTCAGGTACCTAAACCTCTCCTGAGATTTTATGAAGCGTTATGACATGTGATCTTCTAGATTACTTGTCTCCTTATTATGATCATTTTGATTATTTGTTTGTCTTCTCTATCAAGAATTTTATTCGAAACTGATTTGTCTATACGTTTTAAACGTACCATAGACTTATTCTAATAGGAACGTTTGTAGTGAGAATATAGTTACTTTCTTTTGGTCAGCAAATGCGTCTGGCATGCTTTGCAATATATTACAAATGATTATCTTTTTATGAACTTGAAGTTCATATTATTTTATTCGAGGATCTAGATTTACCAATCATAATTCATTCTGTAACATTTTCTCAACTGTTTATGATGTCTCTCCCTCATGTTAGAAAAATTAACTTGCTTCCTTAACTTTGGAAATTCACCTTTGTGTGTTATGGCGTTAATCAAAATATACGCAGCACACCAATAATAATAAGATGAAATTATTTGGTTCCTGTCCCTGAACCACCCGGGAGGGGAGAATGTAATATACTTTCGTATATAATGTATATATCAAATTGATATAGATAACTCTATTCTCATAAGCAATAGTTTAGTTATTAAGTGGGGGCACTCAATAAAACATATTGCTAAACCAACAGTGAGTAAATCAACTTATCAAGATGAACTTCTTGAATAGACAATCTGGAAATTATGCTCTAAATTTAATTATTTAGCAACTTACCTCTCAAACACCAGGTTGCGGGTTAATAATAATCGCACACGTAATCATCTCATAGATGCATCTTATGTGGTATACATGGCAGGTGAATGGGCTTACATTCACCTTTGATATTTCCGACATTCACGGATTAAATCTCAATTTTAGTTGATCTATTAATTAATGGGAACAAGCAACATAAGAGAACCCGTAAAGAACTTTCTAGTTCTTTATATTTACACATGTGAATTCTCTTTTATTTTTGCACATCATACTTAAATTGATATGGCTAAACTAGTTATGTCAACTGGATAAATTATCAATATTGATAAGCTTCATATTTACACCATGACATGTGCAATTATAAAAAATACTCCAAATTTGTTATGATATGAGTTTTTATATCAATAAACATCTACTCCTTTCGGTCCACAATAAATGATTGTTTGGCTTCTTTTTGTGGTCCAAAATAAATGATTTTTTCAGATTTCAATAATGAATTAATTATTATTTTTCTGCATTGCTCTTGGACTAAATAATGTTGGAGTATGTGTTAGGAGTGTTTATGTGAAGAGATAGTAAATGTTAATATCGTCAATTTCATTTTTAATTAATGATAAAAGATGAATTTCTTAATATGTGTGAAAACAACCAAAAAATCACTTATTTTGGACCAGAGGGAGTACTTTATTGTGGTATTCTTTTATTTGTGTAGTACAAATCGGAGAATAAAGCGGGTAACTTTTCACATACATATTACCCCATTACAAGTTATAGTAATAAAAGATATTAAATCTTTCCTTTATTTACAGTCTCAATTTAACCAACCGCTTTTGCGAATACTTTAGAAACTTAATAAGTTTCTTTGAGACTTAGTACAACACAATGTCTTATCGATAATGAATTTTATTGATATTAGGCATATTGCTATATGTTTTAATATTACTTTACCTATGTTTTAACCGCTTTTTCGTGCTATTTGGTGTTTAGAAGGCCCAACATGCGTTAATTATCGGTTTTATGACTAATTAAGGTATATGTGATGATTTAGGATGTTTGGAGTGCAAACATTTGAAGAAAAGATGCTCCGGCTATAGGGGAATTGGGTGGATGTGTTGCATCCAACCTTGCAAAAAAGGATAGTTGGTTCATGCTTAGCAGTGAAGTTGGGAGAAGGAATCCACCTTAGCATCCGCACCTGGGCACAACATGCTAAGAAGTTGAAGCTGAGGCGGACGTGAAGCATCCATCCTAGCATCAATCCCTGAAGCTGATTTGGAAAGGGAAAAGGGGAACTTTGGCCCACGACTTTTGTACACAATATATAAGTCAAAAACGTCTCTTTTAGGGCATGTAACACACTTTTTTGAAGGGGATTCGACCTAGGGAGACCAAGGAGCCGCCGTGAAGGCTGGATTTCATCTTCATCCGCCAAACTTAGTAATTTTTACATTTTTTGTATGATTTGTTATTTGGTTACCATGTCTATGTGGAGCTAAACTTCACGTTCTAGGGTTGTGGTTCTTTCATGACTATTGTTATTCGAATATTAATTTTAATTTCTTAGTTTATTATATTAGTTTATTTTTTCAATCGCGCACTTAATTATTTGATGGCTTGATCACCAATTGAATACTATCGACGAATCTAGAATTGAACTCGAAAGTGGGAATTCTAGATTGCATATAGGATTGAGTAGAGCAAGTTCTTGAACATGTGCATCGGGGAACGAATTCGCGATTAGGATAAACATATACCTAATTGCCTTGCTCGGTTGAATTACAGGAATTATAAATGTGTTCTTGTTAGTTCTAATTCCATAGCCATATAGGCGTTAGGTTATCTTGAATAGGCGAGTAAGTGTTAGGTTTTAGTTTTAATGATAAAAAATAATATAATTACTTTTGATATAGGGACTGATCACGCCCAACTATGCATTATAAAAAGGACTAAGCGGTCGTTGCAAATATAATCCGGGTATTTAGCCTAGAGTCGAATCTCACAGGGAATTAACCTATCAATTACTTTTGCCAGACTCACTGAATTCTCCGCAATCAACTTCCAAGATATTTAATAACAATTGGGTGTCTTTCTACTAACTATAACTGAATAAAATTAATAAAACTGAGAGCTAACTATGACTGGGTTGTAAACAAATAAGAGAAGGATCTAAGGTTATGATTTTCCATATTGATGGAATCCCTTCCTGCTATGTGTCATATAGATTTGCCTAATCTTATCTATCGATCATGAGCACTCTTACTAAGGTAAATATCTCCCGAGTAATTACGACAATTTACTAGATGCACTCTCCCGAGTTACGCTAGCTGGCTTTTATTACAGCTCACTTAGATTGCACCCAAGGTTTTGTTATTCCTAATCCCACCTTTAAACCCTCGGTTATTGATTCCTCATATACTTTGGGAGTGGTGTTGTTCAACAACTACCTAAATATGCACTCTCTCTCGAGTAATACATACTAAATAGGCACAACTAATTGAGGATCTTATCAATTAACTACAACAAGAACGTAGTTGAACAAATAGAGATTAAACCGGGCAAACTATATTAACACAACAAGAAGTTCATCCTTCAATAGGTTTCATCAAAACCTTAGACTAAATAATTAGCTACTCATAATTGTGCTCATAATAACAACAACAAAATTCATCATGAATGTTAAAAACAAAAGGAAGAAAGGTAGAACTCGATGCCGAATTATCCTCCTTGCCTCTTGCCTCTTCTTGCCTTGAACAAAACTATAAAAACCTTGATATCCTCTTTTTGGGCGAGCTGGACCTTTTATAGGTTAAGTGGAATTACTCTCGATCTTCCAAAATTGCCCCTGAAGCTACCGCGTTCTGGACGGCTAGCGCGGCCGCGCTCATGATCGCGCTTGGGCCACGCTAATCGACTTCAACACTGCCCCGTTTCTTCTACTCTAGCGTGGCCGCTCTAAGGCCGCGCTTGGCCCACGCTAGAGAGGATCAGCTATTTTTCTCTTTTTCTCTTCCTTCCTTCACACGCACTTAACTCTGAGGGGCTTTCCTAGCTTTAATTTAGCTCCAAACACTATCCTATGTCCTCATAAACACGACTTGCTCCTGCAAAACATAAAATTCACAATTAGAGTCATTTTATCGTCATTTAACCTTCCTAGAACAGTGAAGCATAGTAAAGTTGGGGTATAAATAGTCGCTAAACTACATGAATCTAGCCTATTATCAACACCCCACACTTAAATCATTGCTAGTCCTCGAGCAATCTACCATACTCTAAAAAGGTTCCTTCACTAAGCATTTCCCTAACGTATCACACCAAGAACATATCACCAAAGTTGCGTCTAGTAATGTAACATCTTTGCCTCAAGAGTTGACTCTCACGTGCCGTGCAATATTCATACTTACTCAATTTACTTTATATAGAGGTCAAGACTTACCTTTCCTTCGTGAATCAAATGCCCTCACATCACACAAGAGAGTAGTTCCACAAGTAATGACATTAAGAACAATTAGGAACTCAGATAGACAAAATTCACTTACTCTCAGAAAGAACATTCATATGCCACAAAGATGCACCATAGGCTTGCCCGTAGTGTACTACTCTACTAATCGAGCTCATTTAGTCTAAGATCAATTAAGACTTCATTTGGTTGTGATGTAGCCTAAGGGACGGGTAGGATATATTTGGATATAGTGACTAACCTCCCTAAGCACTTTTAATACAATTACTTTCGCATTCAGAACCATACTTATGTCAGACCAGACATTCCGCCACACTTCTATTTATAATACCCAAACTCCTTTAGGCACAATTGTACTAAGTCACCACTTATCAAGGACTACATTTATTTTTTATTTTTTTCAAGTGGCGCTTATTCTTTCATTTTTTCAAAACACTGCACCTTTCTTCCTATTTCATTGGTTCCACTCATAAACCAAATCAACCACCCCACACTTTAACTTTTACATATTTCATAACGATTCAAGTGCTCATGGGAGGTAAAGGGGTTCAAACATATGGCCGTTCAAACAATTGGGTAAGGTTTGTAATGTGGTTGCCAAAGAAACGGGCTTATAGGCTCAACGAGGCTAACTACGATGTATCGCATTTAGGTGGGTCTACTTTATATATCTAGCTTAACAAAGAAATGCCTATATCACTTCTAAGACTGAATAAAGCTACTATTTCGCTTTGCAAACACACAGGGCAAGTTCTAGGAATCAAATGCCGAGCATAGAATACAATACAACTCACACACACATGGCACATGACTCACTCCAGATTGTCTTATCAAAACACTGTCGTTGAGTACTCAAGTCAGTTACAAACATACAATTTAAGGCACTCTAACAAGAATCAACAATTGAGACTAAGCGTCACACTCTAGTGTCTACTTGTTCAATTGTAACAACGCTAAGGGATTCTTTTCCTATCTTAGCTCATAGCCCATAAGTACCAACTAAAAACTGGAAAACAAATAAACAAAAACTAACTACACCTGGTTCAAGCAAAACCCTTGTAAAAGAACCGCGGTCCAAAGAAAAACCAAGGGGGAGTTACTACACTACCTAAAACAGAAAATCTTTTTGGTATTTTCTTTAGACTTACTTCCCTCAAAAAAACTGTCTAGGAGATCCGCCGTCAGGAAGAGTCCAACATATTTCTGGGTTTTTTTAATGGTCAACTTAGACCATCAAGAACCCCGTCGAATGAGATCCGTCGTCGGGACAAGTCGACTCATATAATTAAGTTGCTACTCAAAACAAAACAAAAAACAAAAGAAAACATAACCCAAAAGAAAACATATAACAATTATGTTCCTAAATATATACACATACAATGAAGTATCCCCACCCCACACTTAAAAGTAAGACATGTCCTCATGGCATTCAAAACAAAGCAAAGTGAGGTAAAGTAACTTCCCTGATGGATCAATCTTGATCAGAGACCGTCCCCGGGTCCAGATGACATGCACGACCTAGAGTTCTCAGCCAGCCCATAATTTTATTTTTCGATTTAACCTGCTGGGTAGCCACTACATCAAAATGCGTTCCTAAGTCATCGACCGAGGTACGCAACCCTGCCAGCTCCTGCTCAAGATTGTCCAACCTTTGACTCCGACTGACCCTAGACAGGCCTGTTATGTCAGCAACATGCTCATGAGCGTGCAGCTCATCTCCCACTTCTACCTGTTGTTCCTCCTACTCCTCAGGGGCATCCTCCTTATTAGCACCACCAGCCGCCACAGTATCCTTACCAATAGTTACATTGTCTGCTCAAAAGGCGGCCTCTTTCGGCACTTTTCCATCTACCCTCAAATTTTCCGGCACCTAAGCTACACGGCATAATCTAGTAATAAGGTAGGGGAAGAAGAAGCCATACCTCTTGGTGGGACATCGAGTGAACATCTCCTCGTGAATGAGCTTGGCCACGTCAAAGTCGTGGCCCTTCATGAAGCACCAGATCAAACAAGCACGAGGAGCATTCACCTATGTGGTGTTGTGGGACGAGATCGGGCGGTTGTTGATGAGATATAGCCAACACATCCCCTCAAAGGTTAGTCCCGACGAATTGAACATCTCCCCGTATTTATACCACACAATTTATTTGCCCGGGACACATATAGTTTGAAGGAACGTCTCCCACTGAGTGAAGTGTCTAGCATACGCCTCATAGAAGTCTTCCATCTCTGCCACGGGACCTGGCAGCCTGTAGGCTCTCCTAATGGCTTCCACAAAGGCGTCAACAGGCCTCTTTCGCACAGTGACCACATCATTCTTATGCTCCGAAATGTTTGCATAAAACTCTCGCACAACCATCACATTGGCCTCATCCGGCTCTTCAAAGAAAACATCCAACCGACGCCGGAGTAGCTCATGGTAAATGTATGGACAGTTATGTCGGAGGGACGTTGTATCCATGCCTCGTTCTGGTATTGGCTTCTTTGACTCCTTAATAGCAAACCGTTCTTGAGCAGCGGCAGAGACAAACCTGTTGCTATCATAAGAACGAGCATCAGTTGGCGTTCGCGCTCTAGATGTTTCTGCGTGTCCGCTTGATGAAGGACCGGTGGCTTGGCGCTTTCTGGAGGGTGCCATACTACCTGCAACAAGGACATCATTAGCGTAGCACAAAAGAGGTGACCAACTGTGGTTACTCAGACTTCACCCTTACAATTTGTCACAATTATCATTGACATTCACTGTGGCCTTTTAACAAACACGTTGTGGGCATCATTCAACGGAGCCCCCAATTAATCATGTTGTAACACAATTTCCACTACAATTTCCCCAAATTCACCCAACTAAGTCAAGAGATACAACTACACAAACACCACCACCCTTAAGCTACCAAGTATACACTACCAATTACTTCTAAGAAAAAAGAAGAAAAACTACTACCTAACCAAGAATTAAAAGGAAAAACCTAACAAAAATTGGCAAAAAGAAAACATACCTTGGGTGGAAGAAGATTATGAGAATTGAAGAAGAGGGGTGGGGGATTAGCTTGAACCTTGGAAAGATTAGGGTTGTGGTTATTTCTTTGGGGAGGGTGAATGAGATTTTGTGGGAGCAGAGTGGGGGGGGGGAAGGAATAGTTGTAAGGAAGGAGAGACGTGGGGTGGGGGGTGGGGGGGAGAAGTGGTTTAGGGAAGGGGAGTCGTGGGGGATAGGAGAAGGGGGGTAGGGGGGTTAAGGCTGGGGAAAATAAGAAGCAAACTAAAAGAACTAAACTCAAAATAAAAAAAATAAAAAAAATTAGACTACTAAAACAAAACTTGGCCGGCGAACCTAACAAGTGTGGTTCGAGCGCGGTCGCGCTTGTGAGGCAGAAAACAATGCATTTAGCACGGTCGTAGCGCGACCGCTCTTGTAGCGTCAAGACGAGGCAGAATGAAACCCAATTAGCGCAGCCGCGCTACCTGGAGGCAGAACAGTTGTGGGTATGTGCGGCCACTAGCGCGGGTGTAGCGTGGCCGTGCTTCTGGGCTCGAAATTGTCACACATTTTTTAACCTGTTCCCTCAGTGTGGCCGGATTTCTCCCTCGCCTAAGCACACTTTCATATGTTAGTACCTACAAAAATCCAACTACTATTCTACTACACTAAAATCACTACGCGTTGGGTTGCCTCCCAACCAACGCCTTAGTTAATGTCGTGGCACGGCAATTACAACAAGTCAATGGGTTGCCTCCCATGCAGCGCCTGATTTAACGTCGCGACACGAAGTAGATGAGCACATTCAAGGCTCGCTCGACCTCTGAGGTTTAGTCATATGTATCACTAACATTTTCTTGGTTTCATCTATGCCCACATACGGTTTCAATCTGCCTGTTGACTCTAAATGTATGGGAATATTTTCTGAAGCAATCTCTATAGCACCTGAAGGGAGCACTTCGACCACACGAAATGGCCTATACCATCGTGACTTGAGTTTACCCGAAATAGCCTTAATCTTGAATTATAAAGCAACACCATATCTCCGGATTTGAAATTTCACTCAACATTGTTCTTATCGTGCAACCTCTTCATTCTCTCCTTGTACAATCTCGTGCTCTTGAAAGAAAGATATCGGAACTCATCTAACTCATGCAATTCTGTGACTCTATTTGTTCCTGCATCCTCAATGTCCAGATTTAGATGTTTCAATGCCCACCAAGCTCTATGTTCTAGTTCCACTAGCAAATGGAAGGCCTTCCCGAACACCAACTTGTATGGTGACATACCAATTGGTGTTTTGAAGGCGGTTTTGTAGGCCCAGAGTGCATCATCTAGCTTTTTCACCTAATCAGTTCTTGTGGCGTTCACAGTTTTGGTTAGCACACTCTTTATTTCTCTATTCAACACTTAAACATGTCCACTGGTCTGAGGATGGTATGGGATTGCCACCTTGTGGCGCACATCATACTTTGCTAGCAATTTCTCGAAGGCTCGATTGCAGAAGTGAGTGCCTCCGTCACTGATAATGGCTCTTGGGATCCCGAAATGGGTGAATATATTCTTCTTAAAAAAAACCACCACCACCCTTGCGTCATTGGTGGGGAGTGTTGCAGCTTCCACCCCATTTGGACACATAATCTACAGCAACAAATATGTACTTATTGCCATAGGAGCTGACGAAGGGGACCATGAAGTCTATCCCTCATACATCGAACACTTCAACCTCTTGAATTGGGTTCATGGGCATCTCATGGCGCCGGGAGATGTTCCCAGTTTTATGAAATTCATCAAAGCCCTTCACCCATTGATGTGTATCCTTAAACATGGTTGGCCAGTAGAACCCGACTTCTAGAACTTTTGTTGTCATCCTAACTCCTCCAAAATGTCTGCCATATGTCGATGTGTGACATGCCTACAAAACAGAAGATTGTTCTATTCGGGGACACACCTCCGGATCATATTGTCAATACAAACTCTAAACAGATAAGGTTCATCACAGTAATACGTGCGGCAATCACAGTAAAACTTTTTCTTTTGTACAGAGGAAAAGTCATAGGGAACTATATCGCTTGCCAGGTAATTTGCAATGTTTTTATACCATGACACTTCCTCAAGGCTTGTGGAGAGTAGCTTCTCGTCTGGAAAGGTTTCCAGAATGTCCTCTACCTCAGCGGGTTTTTCAGCTCCTTCCAGTCGCGATAGATGGTCAGCGACTTGGTTTTCCGTGCCCCTACGGTCACGAATCTCCAGGTCTAACTCTTGTAGTAGTAGCACCCAACGAATCAGGCGCGGTTTGGAATCTTTCTTTTCAATCAGGTACCTGAGGGCAGCATGATCAGTATATACAATTACCTTAGATCCAATCAGGTATGATCTGAACTTGTCGAATGCAAGCACCATAGCCAGCATCTCCTTTTCAGTCACAGTGTAGTTCAGCTGGGCTCCACTCAATGTTTTACTTGCGTAGTAAATTGGGTGCATTATCTTGTCTTTCCACTGTCCTAGCACTGCTCCCACTGCACGGTCATTGGCGTCACACATGAGTTCGAATGGTTGCTCCCAGTCGGGGGCAAAAATGATGGGTGTTGTGACTAGACTCTTCTTCAACTCCTAGAATGCTACCCTACAATCATCGGAAAACACGAAAGGGTGATCTTTTTCTAACAACTTACACAGAGGGTTGGCAATTTTTGAGAAGTCTTTGATGAATCTCCGGTAGAAATCGGCATGCTCGAGGAAACTCCTGATTGCTTTGAGTGATGTGGGAGGTGGAAGCTTTGCTATCACATCAAATTTTGCACGATCCACCTCGATTCCCTTGCTTGACACCAGGTGTCCCAAGATTATACCCTCTTGTACCATGAAATGGCACTTTTCCCAATTGAGCATAAGGTTAGTCTCAATGCACTTTTTCAACACTCTGGTCAGATTTGTAAGGCACTCCTCAAATGAGTTTCCCACCACTGAGAAATCATCCATGAACACCTCCATTATGTCTTCGACCATGTCTGTGAATATGGCCATCATGCACCTTTGGAATATGGCAGGTGCATTGCATAGGCCGAAGGGCATCCTCCGAAAGGCAAAATTCCCATATGGACATGTGAACAAAGTTTTCTCTCTGTCCTCTACTGCAATGGAGATCTGATTATACCCCGAGTACCCATCCAGAAAATAGAAGTGGGACCTCCCTGCCAGTCTGTTAAGCATCTGATCAATGAAGGGAAGTGGGAAGTGGTCTTTCCGGGTGGCCAGATTTAATTTCCTATAGTCCACACAAATTCTCCAACCCGTGACGGTTCGTGTAGAGATCATCTCATTGTTATCATTTTTTACCACCGCCATACCACCCTTCTTAGGAAAACATTGCATCGGGCTAACCCAGTTGCTGTCAGAGATGGGGAAAATGATTCCTGCATCTAACCACTTAATAATATCCTTCTTCACCACTTTCTTCATATTGGGGTTCAGCCTTCTTTGGTGTTCCCTGGAAGGTTTGTGCCCCTCTTCCAGCAGAATTTTATGCATACAAAATGCCAGGTTGATCCCCTTAATGTCTGCCATGGTCCACCCAATGGCAGTCTTGCACTCCGTGAGTACCTGTAAAAGTTGTTGTGCTAGTACATCTAACAAACTAGATGAGATAATAACAGGTAATGTGGAGTTAGGACCTAGGAACGCATACCTGAGATGGGCGGGCAGCGGATTCAACTCCAGCTTTGGTGGTTCTTCTATGGATGGCTTGGCTGGAGGAGTTTCTCTTTTTTCTAATTGCAGGGGCTCAAATTCAAGTGATCTCTTCCAAAAGCCTTTGCCCTCAAGAGCCAGCACCCATTCCGCCAATTCTTCCCCATTCACCTCATCTAAATTCATAAGACATGCAGCAAGAGGATCCTCAATAGTCAAGGTCTCATCATCCTCTTCCAGGATTACATCCACGACATCAATAAGAGAACAATTGGCGAATTCACTTGGTCGCCTCATAGATTTCTGCACGTTGAATGTTATTTCCTCATCGTTCAACCTTATATTGAGCTCCCCAGTTTCACAATCAATGCGATCTCGCCCGGTGGCCAAGAATGGCCTTCCCAAAATTATGGGAATTTCTTCATCCACTCTACAATCCAGAATCACAATATCTGCAGGGAACACAAATTTCCCTACCTTCACCAACACGTCATCCAAAATACATGAGGGTCTTTTCACAGTTCTATCAGCCAGCTGCAACAACATAGACGTGGGTCTAGCTCTTCCAATCCCCATCCTCTTATAAATAGACAGGGGCATAATATTTATGCTAGCCCCCAAATCACAGAGTGCCTTGGCAAAGGCAAAGTTACCAATGGTGCACGAAATTGTGAAACTCCCTAGATCAGACAACTTTTCAGCAACTGATCTAGTCACAACAACACTGCATGTCTGAGTTAGAGTCACTGTGGACAAGTCTTGGAAGTCAAATTTTCGGGACATCAAGTCCTTCATCATTTTTGTATAACCATGCATCTTATTCAAAGCATCAATCAAAGGAATATTTACCTGAATTTTTTTCAACATCTCCAAGAACTTCTTGTATTGTTCATCCTTCTTGTACTTGGCCAGCCTCTGTGGGAATGGTGCTGGAGGTCTCTTCTTCCCAGTGATTTGGGTTTTCTCTTTTTCAGACACTACCTCAACTACCGGTTCCTGAGTTGTCTCGGCTTCTTTCTCAGCCTCAATCTGTGTGTTGGCTTCTTCCTGGGCAGGTTGCACTGTCACCTCTGTCAGTATTGCTGAATCATCTAGCTCAATGGGAACTGGTTCAAGTGTCTCAGCATGTCTGCTTTCTCGAGCCCTCTCTTGCTCCAAGTCTAGGTCTCTGCCATTACGTAGACTCACTGCCATCAGCTGCTTTGGGCCTTGATCTTTTGGATTTACCTGAGTGTCTGCAAGCAATGTCCTATGAGGATGATTATTTAATGACATTGAGATCTGACCCATTTGAACTTAAATATTCTTTATGGCTGACTCATATGCATATACTCTTTCACTCATTTTCGCATTTGACCCAATAACCTGCTGCATCATTGCCTCGAGTCTAGCAAACCCATCTTCCTGTCTCCCATTATGTTGTTGCTGAGGTGGATGATAAGCATGCTGCTGATTCTGCTTATTGTAACCATGTGGCCTCTGGTAGGGTTCCATATTACTGTGAGGTCGCATGGCTCCCATATTTCCATTGTTGTGCTACGACTGAACTGGCTTGTATGGCTGATTCTGTTGGCCCCAATTCTGACCACCCTGTCTCTTGCCCCCATAGTTAGACACATAATTCATGTTTTCAGGGTAGTGATGGTGATCACTTTCAGAATTCCACTGGCTACCAAGTGGTTAAATAATGCAAGATGTGCATAATCCCCCATTGGTTGTATCTACAATGTGCACCTGTTGCTTCTGCCCTGACTCTTCCACCTTTTTGGTGAGGATGCTCATTTGTGTCATTAAGGTGGCCATATTTTCAGCAAGAGTGTTGGCTGGATCTAAGGCCACTGAGTGAACTACTGGAGTGATGGGTGCATTTCTGGTTGTCCAGCCCGAATTCTGCGCCATCTTGTCAAGTAAGACCTGGCTCTGAAGCATCAACATTAGCCTTCACGCTATCTGCCAGGCCTATGTAAAACCTCCGCCCCAACATCTGCTCAGGAATACCATGGTGCGAACAAATAACCAACATCCCCTTGAATCGTTCCCACATTTCGTGCAATGTTTCAGTTGGTTTCTATCTGAAGCTCAAGATTTCATCAATTTGCTGAGCAGTCACGTTGGGTGGATGAAACTTGTTCACAAATTGCTTGACTAACTCCTCCCAAGTAGTGATGGAATTAATAGGGAGCGAATTTAGCCAAGTCTAGGTTGCTCCTGTCACAGAGAATGGAAACAACAACTTTATTGCTTCCTGAGTTACGTTGTGCTGTCTTTGTATTTTGCATATTGACAGGAAATTCTTCAAGTGCTACTGAGGATCTTCAATGTATGACCCCGAGAATAGTCCCTTGTTTAGCGAAAAGTGCAACATGTTGTTTGTGATTTGAAAAGATTCAGCCTATATCTGCGGAACTACTACCTCTGTGGCCAAATTCTCTGTCGTGGGTAGTGCCCAGTCATATAGAGCAACCTCTAGCACAAGAGGCGCCACTACTTGCGCAGCTGGGTCTACCACATTATCCCCATTATTGTTTCTGTTGTTCACCAGCTCTGCCATGTCTGGTTCAAGTTGTTCAGTTGATTGTTGTTGATTGCTTTTTCGATTGGCCCGGTTCAAGGCCTTGAAGACTTTCTCGGAATCTGATAATGCTTCAAAAACTTTACTAGTTCTCGATGAGTTTCTAGGCATGCACATGTACAACCAAGTGAGCAAACGTTAAAATTTCAATGTGTTGATTGAGAATGAAGAAAATTGACTACACTAAGAATTTTTGTATTTCTTTCAATTGTAATTGATAACACCGTTAATTCCTTGGCAACGACGCCAAAATTTGATCACGCCCAACGATGCCTTATAAAAGGGACTAAGCTGTCGTTGCAAATATAATCCGGGTATTTAGCCTAGAGTCAAATCCCACAAGGAATTAACCTATCAATTACTTTTGTCACACTCACTGAATTCTTCGCAATCAACTTCCAAGATATTTTGAATAACAATTGGGTGTCTTTCTACTAACTATAACTGAATAAAATTAATTAAACTGAGATTAACTATGACTGAGTTGTAAACAAATAAGAGAAGTATCTAAGGTTATGATTTCACCTATTGATGGAATCCCTTCCTGCTATGTGTCATATAGATTTGCCTAATCTTCTTTATCTATCATGAGAACTCTTACTACCGTAAATATCTCCCGAGTAATTACGACAATTTACTAGACGCACTCTCCCGAGTTACGCTAGCTGGATTTTATTACAGCTCACTTATATCGCACCCAAGGTTTTGTTATCCCTAATCCCACCTTTAAACCCTCGGTTATTGATTCCTCATATACTTTGGGAGTGGTGTTGTTCAAAAACTACCTAAATATGCACTCTCTCCCGAGCAATACGTACTAAATAGGCACAGCTAATTGAGGATCCTATCAATTAACTATAACAAGAACGTAGTTGAACAAATAGAGATTAAATCGGGCAAACTATATTAACACAACAAGAAATTCATCCTTCAACAGGTTCCATCAAAACCTTACACTAAATAATTAGCTACTCATAATTGTGCTCATAATAACAACACCAAAATTCATCATGAATGATAAAAACAAAAAGAAGAAAGGTAGAACTAGATATCGAATTATCCTCCTTGCCTCTTGCCTCTTCTTGCCTTGAATAAAAACCTTGATATCCTCTTTTTGGGTGAGCTGGACCTTTTATAGGTTAAGTGGAATTACTCCCGATCTCCCAAAATTGCCCCTGAAGTTACCGCGGCCGCGCTAATTGCACTTTATTATGCCCGCTACTCCTGGACTAGCGCGGCCGCGCTTGGGCCGCGCTAATCGACTTCAACACTGCCCCGTTTCTTCTGCTCTAGCGTGGCTACGCTAAGGCCGCGCTTGGCCCACGCTAGAGAGGATCATCTATTTTTCTCTTTTTCTCTTCCTTCCTTCACACGCACTTAACTCCGAGGGGCTTTACTTACTTTAATTTAGCTCCAAACACTGTCCTATGTCCTCATAAACACGACTTGCTCCTGCAAAACATAAAATACACAATTAGAGCCATTTTATCGTCATTTAACCTTCCTAGAACAGTGAAACATAGTAAAGTTGGGGTATAAATAGTCGCTAAACTACATGAATCTAGCCTATTATCAGGGTATCAAGGAAAGCATCAAAGATTGAAGTGCACAAAGAGAAATAATCAAAAGGAAGGAATCAATCAAAGATTGAAAGATTCGTCAAGGAAATTCATCCGAGATTGATTTAAGCGGAAAAGATGCATCGAGGATCTTGTAAGATGATCAATCAACTATTACTGGAAGGACCAAAAAGCAAGGAGAGAATCCGACGCTATCAAGAAATATAGAAGGAAAGCTATTAAAATCCTCTCATCAAGGAAGATCAACGACAAATAACCTTATTCTTAGAAATAATCAATTTCTTTCCAATGATCAAATCTCTTGGGTTGAAAAATCTCTTCAGCAACGTACTCCTAAAAAGTATTTATACACACCCTTAACCCTTAGAGAGACATACTTTGATCGAACCAAATACACTCTCTTTGTTCTACTGCAAACAAACATTGTAGATCTACTAGATCTGCTGTGTAACAAGTTAGAGAAGAAAGTGAAGCATTGTATCACAAAGGAACGAGTGACATAGAAACCGAGCCATTGGTGTAAACCACACCATTCACTTTGTACTCTAGAAACTCACTTACTGAAAGAGAACTTCGTTGCAACCCAAGGAGACTAGACTAGGATTCACATTGAATCTGAACCAGTATAAAAATTTCGGTGTCTTTAATTCCTGCAGTTTATTTCTGCATCTTAATTTCTGCTCTTCTTATTCTCTCGTTATTACATCTAGTCGACTAATTAGAAAATTAGTCAATTTATAGCGATTAAAATTTAAAAATAAACAATCCCCCTCATGTACTTTCAATTGGTATCAGAGCTTGGCTCACATTTTTTCTTTTGCTTAACAACTTGTGAGAAAAAATCATGGCAAACCAAGTTATTGTCGGAGCACTCTTTCAATAAGGAACATCGCAAGTGAGGCCACCATACTTCAGTGGATAATATTTCTTTCACTAGAAAGTGCATATGGAAATATATGCAAAGTCCTATGATTTTTAGGTTTGGAGAGTTATCAAAAAGGGAAATTACTGCAAGTTGCTGCTCAACCCCCCGCTGATCCTGAAGATATAGATAAATATACTGATGAACAAATGACGGTTGTGGAAGTTAATGCTAAATCAAGGAATATGCTTTATAATTCCATAAGTGGTGAGAAATTTGAGAAAATCTCCAGTTGTGATACAACCAAATAGATGTGAGACAAACTTGAAGTCACTTACGAAGGAACTAGTAAAGTGAAAGAAACCCATATCAACATGTTGGTCCATGACTCCGAAATATTCTAGATGAAAGAAGAAGAATCTATTGAAGAAATGTTTGCCAGATTTAGCAAAATCATTAGTGATCTGAAGGTTTTTGGCAAACCCTGCTCAAGTGGTGATCAAGTTAGGAAAATTCTAAGAAGTCTACCCACTACTTGGCAGACAAAGGTAGTTACACTTGAATCACATGATTTGAACAAATTATCATATGATGAACTTCGAGGAGAACTTATAGCCTTCGAGAAACTCATCTGAAGAAAACAAATCAAGAAGAGAAGAAGAAAACAATTTCCTTCAAGGCTACAAATGAAAGAACTGACAATGACATTGATGACAACCCTGAATCACTTCAAGAATAAATTGCCATGGTATCAAGGAACATGGATGGTTTAATGAGGAGATACATGAACACAAAAAGAGGCAGGATACCACCCAGGCGAACTAGGTAATATAATGAACAAGACAAAAATAATGGCAAATGGTGTGAGTGTGGAAGATTTGGGCATGTTCAAGTTGAATGTCTTTAGCTTAAAAGAAAGGTCCATAGAGGATTTAGCAAGAATAAATCATTTGGAAGCTAGAGTGATGAAGGAAGTTCAGAACACGAAGAGATAACAAATATATGCTTCATGACAATTCTGCAAAACGACATGAACAAGCTCTCAGGGTGCTGGACAGACGAGGACATCTCAAATGATGATTGCAAAGATGACAACGAGACATGGCTCGAGGTGAAACAAGCAAGGTAAGACCTTATAATTGTGAAAGATGTAATGAATTGCAGGATATTCTTGACCTTACTTTGAAAGAGTCTCAAAAGATGATGAATGAAATAAAGAGACTCAATAGAGAAATAAAAGACTGGAAACTCAAGCTCGAAGTATGCGAAATTGAAAAAGAAGTACTTCAATATGAATTTGAGGAATTGCAAATGCAACTTAATGGCATGCGCAAATACACTAGTCATAGTTCTGTAAAGTTGAACCAGGCAACTTACAAGTCAACTAGAGAAGGACCAGCCAGAACAAAGTCCACTAGTACTAACACGAATGGGAGATCCAAAAGTGGATCAAGTCCTACGTGTCACTTACTGTAATAAAAATGGACATAAATATTCTTTTTGTCGATGTCATAATCCAAATGTCTCAGGATGGATTTGGAAACCCAAAAACAATCCTGAATCTAGTAATACTAACCAACAAGGACCTAAGCAAGCTTGGGTACCTAAAAGGAAGTGATAACTATGTTTTCCCGGAACACCACAGTAGGAGTTGCATAGGAAAATGGTACATGGATAGTGCGTGTACCTGTCACATGACAGGTGACAAAAACCTATTTAAGGAAGTTACAAAAATAGATGGAGGAAATGTCAAATTTGGTGATGACTCAAAAGGAAAGATAGTCGGTACCGACAAAGTTCCTTTCAATAACAATTGTGATATCACTGAAGTTTATCTTGTTGACGGACTTAACTACAACCTTCTGAGTTTAAGTCATCTATGTGACTCAGGGTATGAATTAAAGTTCAAGAAAACAAGTTGTACTATTGAAGATGGGACAAGTAAAATAATCCTCCCAGGTAAAAGATAGGGAAATGTCTATATTCTTGATGGTTTTGAAAATATAGATGGTCATATTTGCTTAACATCCATATCTGATGATCCATGGTTATGGCACAAGAAACTTGGTCATGCAAGCATGCATTTGAAAGAGAAACTTTCCAAGCATGATTAAGTTAGTGGTTTACCCAAACTTAGCTTTTCTAGAAATCATGTATGTGATGCATGTCAGATTGGTAAACAAACTAGAAATTCTTTCAAAAACAAAGATATTGTGTCTACTTCAAAACCCTTGCAATTTCTTCATATGGACTTATTTGGACCTACTAGAACTGCTAGCATAAGAGGAAAACGATAAGCATTTGTTATTTGTGATGATTACTCACGTTTTACTAGGGTGATTTTTCTATCTCACAAAGATGAATCTTTGAAAAAATTTGAGATCTTCTGTAAAAAGGTCGAATGAGAAAAAGGGTATCTTATTACAACAATTCAAAGTGATCACTGAGGAGAATTTGAAAGCAGAGCATTTGAAGATTTCTGCAACGATCAAGGATACACTCACAATTTCTCTACTCCAAGGTCACCTCAACAAAATGGAGTGTTTGAACGTAAAAATAGGACCTTACAAGATATGGCAAGAACTATGATACTAGAATATTCACTGTCAAATCACTTTTGGGCAGAAGGAGTAAGCACAACTTGTCACATTCTCAACCGATGTCTCATAAGACCCATCTTGAAGAAGACTCCTTATGAATTGTGTAAAGGTAAACGACCCAATATAAGTTACTTTCATCCATTTGGAAGCAAGTGTTTTATTCACAATAATGGTAAGGACAATCTTGGAAAATTCGATCAAAGAAGTGACGAAGGTATTTTCCTGGTTTATTCATTAAATAATAGATATTTTAGAGTCTATAATAAACGCACATTGTGTGTAGAAAAATCAGTACATGTTATCATTGATGAGAATAACACTTCGTCCGAGAAATGAATTATTGCAGGTGATGAAGATCAAACTCAAGAAATTCAGGAGAAAAGCAAATCTCAAGAGTCGACTAATAAACATGATGTTGTGATAGGGTCAACTAATGAGACTAAAAACAGTCAATCAGAATCTCCGAATGAGTCAACTACTCATACAGTTCGTCCAAATGCATGGAGAAGCGAACCGGAGTATCCTCAAAAGTTCATCATAGAAGATCCAAGTGAATAAAAGAAAATCAGGGGAGCTCTCAAGAAGAAAGCAAACATAGCACTGATCTCCCAGATTCAGCCAAAGAAAATAGAGGAAGCTATGAAAGACTCAAGGTTAGGGGTGGGCATAAAATCCGAAAAACCGAATTCCGAACCGAACCAAATTAATTTGGTATTTAGGTTTCAGTTTATTCGGTATTTCAGTTTATTTCGGTACAAACATTTCGGTATTTCGGTTCGGTATACGGTATTGGGTTTTTGATATTTCGGTATTTTGATATACCTAAATATCGAAATAGCTTAAGGAACAAGTTAAATCAAGTTTCGTTCGTTGTTTATAAGACCTCAGAATATTTTACAAGCCATTGTTGATTTATCATATTCTGAAGGCAAACAGAAATAAAGGATTTAATTACACAAACTTTCTCTGGTTTTCACCTTCTAATTATAAAGGTTTCAACTGTATTTTTAAAAATTATAGATTCCCCTTGTTTTAGCAGTGTAAATAAAAGAGCTAGCTAGTGCTACTGTTAGCGATAGATTTACCAATTGCATATAATATTACCTCATTAATCTCAAATTGAACAATGTTTAAGCAAAACTAAATCATAACAATTCATTTGGGACAAAAGTTCATTTAAAAGGTTCAAAAGCTTAAAATAGTGTCTAAGTGGATCAGATCCATCTGCACTGATTTCTTCTAAAACTATCATTTTGCTTAGGCTTCTCGATATTTTTAACAATACCATGGTGTAGGCACAAATCACTTAACTATATGGATAAGAACACATTGAACTGTACAAAAAGGGAGATATTGAAATTTTTTAAGCACATCGATCTCAATTGCTGAAATTCTGAAGAGCAATGGGTTTGTTGTGGACTCGAAATAAGTGTGATTCCATAAAAGGTGTATGCATTTTAACCTTCTTTGCATATATAATTTGAATCCAAAAATGATAAGTTTAAGTTAGATAACAACTGTTCCTAAACCGAAATCGTACCGAACCGAACCGAAATAAGAAATACCGAACCGTACCGAAATATTTTGGTACGGTATTTGGTATACACAATTTATAAATCGAATACCGAAATACCGAACCGAAATACCGAATGCCCACCCCTAATCAAGGTGGTTTCAAGAAATGTAGGAAGAGCTAGATCAATTCGACAAAAATCAAGTATGGAAACTGATGCCAAAGCCTAAAAATGCTCCCGTAATTGGAACAAAATAAGTTTTCAGAAATAAGCTGAATAAGGATGGAAAAGTTGTGAGAAACATATCCATATTAGTCTCTCAAGGATACTCACAACAAGAAGGAGTCGACTATGACGAAACCTTCGCCTTAGTAGCTCGATTGGAATCTATACGAATTCTTCTTGCATATGCATCATTTAAACGATTCAGGCTATTCCAAATGGATGTTAAAAGTTCCTTTTTGAATGGTTTCATTGTGAGGGGGTATACGTGAAACAACCCCCTGGATTTGAAGATTCAAAGTTTTCCTACCATGTGTACAAACTGACCAAAACGTGTATGGGCGGAAACAAGCTCCAAGAGAATGTGTACGAGAGACTTAGCTCATTTATTATTGATGATGGATTTACAAGAGGTAAAGTAGAAACTACCTTGTTTATTAAAAGATCATCAGAAGGTAATCTCATTATTCAAATTTATGTTGATGATATTATTTTTGGTAGTGCTAATCCTCTTCTGTGCAAGGAATTTTCAAATCTTATGCAAATCGAGTTCGGAATGAGTATGATGGGAGAGCTAACGTTCTTTCTTGGTCTTCAAATTCAACAATTTGAAGAAGGAACGTTCATATGTTAGACAAAAAATACAAAGGAGTTGATTCAAAAGTTCGGTATGAGCAATGCTAAAGCTATTGGCACACCAGTGAGTCCTTCAACAAGTCTCGACAAAGATGAACAGGGAAATCCTGTTGATGAAACTAAGTATCGTGGAATGATTGACTCACTTCTTTATCTAATTGCTAGTCGACCAGATATTATGTTTAGTGTCTGTAAATATGTCAGGTTTCAGTCAGCTCCTAAAGAATCACATTTGACTGCAGTAAAGAGAATTATTCGATATCTCATTGGAACTGTCTCTCACGGATTATGGTATCCACGCTCTAACAATTTTAAACTAGAAGGTTTTTTAGATGTTGATCTTGCAAGTGATAAGGAAGACAGAAAAAGCACCAGTGGAACATGTCAATTACTTGGGAAGGCACTGATATCTTGGAACAGTAAAAAGCAAGGATCAATTGCATTATCCACAACTGAGGCTGAGTATATCACCATTGGACGATGTTGTGCATAATTATTATGAATGTATCATCAATGGGGTGACTATGAATTATTCTTTAAACCCATTCCAATTTTCTGTGATAACTATAGTGCTATATGTCTCTCAAAAAATCTTGTGCATCACTCTAGGGCAAAGAATATAGACATCAAGCATCATTTTATTAGAGATCATGTTCTTAAGGGAAATATAGAAATATCTTTTGTTGGAACTATTGATCAATTAACTTTTTTTTTACTAAGCCTTTACTAGAGGACATATTTTGCTTTTTAAGAGAATTACTTGGTATTATTTGCATTAATCATTAATATTAGGACTTATGTGTTACTATTATTTTTTGTATGCCTAATGTTCAAACTTTGTTTTTTTAATCATTAATTGCGCCTCCGAATTATTTCTCTTTTCCTCTCTTTTCACATCAGTTGCAGAGTTCAAAGAAGGAAAATCAATCATCACGCTTGTTCAACTGACACCCCTTTCCTTTTCTGTACCCAACCATCAGAAACCCTTCTTTTAATACCTGAAGCCCCTTTTCAATCTCCATCGTCCTCATCGCCTAGAAACCCTCTCCAAAATCTTTCTCCAACGAAAGCTCTTCCATGGACAAACACTCCAAAAATCCATCAGCCTCTACCAGGAAGAGTACTCACTCTAGAGCAAAACCCCTTTGCAGCTTCCAGAACAAGTAGACCTAGGGTCCTACCATTCTGAAGGTTTTGCCTCTTCTCAAGCGGACCTCTCAGATCATTCTCACATTTTAGGAGAAAAAGCCCTGGGAAAAAGACCTATGGAAGAACCCCCTGAATCTTTTACTCCAAAGAAATCAAAAATCGATCTCTCTAGTTCTTTAGAGTCTGACCTAAATTTTTGGGATTCTCCAAACATGGATTTTTTCATTGCTATGAAAGACAAGCCAATTGCTCATGGAAGGGTAGTCGACCTTGATGACATGGAAACCCTAAATTGTAAGGTAAAAGATCTATTTGTTTATCAAAGCTGGTAAAAATTCTTTTTTGTTCCCCCTCCTAAAGTCTATGAACCCCGAGTGAAAATATTTTATGCAAATCTCCGCTCTATTAAGTCTGACAAGTTGGAATCCTTAGTGTTAGGGAAGCGCATTATTCTTGATTGTGCCATGTTTGATTCGATTTTCCAGTGTAAGTGTTCTGGTTTTCCCATGATTTTCAAAAATTCCTGGCCTGATGATTTTGAAATCACTTTTGATCAAGCAAAATGGTGTATTGCTGAGTGTCCATCTAATTATGTCCCAATCCAGTTAGGTCCAAGTGATCTTAGCTTTGAAACTCATGTTCTAGCCCGCATTGTTGTAACTACTCTGTTTCCTCGCACTGGCTCTTTCTCCACCTTCTCTCAAAGAGATATCTTTCTTGTCTATTGCCTTGTGACAAAACTCAAGATCAAGCTGTCCTCCTGGGTCATCAATTTTATGATTGAAAGTGCTGATGATCCCACCTGTCTGCCCTATGGCATGTCCATCATTCACATTCTGGAAGCTCATAATATTTCTGTCTCTGAATATCCTTTCATCTCTGTTTCAAAATCTTACAATTCCAGAGTGTTTGCGAGTATGGGGTATATGTGTGTGAAGGGCTCATGGGTTAAGAAACAAGAAGGTGAGGTCAAACATGTTCATCTTGATCCAAAATCCAAACCCTCTATTTCCCATCATAGTCCTAGTGACCCTGACCTTGCTGAGAAACTGGTTGCCATTGACAATCAGTTGTCCATCATCAAAGATCTTCTTGCTGCTACTCAGCCCACTGTTAGAGACATTCATGAAATCTCCAAAGACAGGATCTGATGTTTCAAAAATAAGTGTTGCAGTTCTCAGAGTGAAGGCATTCAAGGAGGTACACTACATGCTTGATGGAGTGACTATCTCAGCGAATGCTAACTTTGATCAACTGAAGGAGGCGATTTGCAACACTGTTACTTATTTCTTGTGACGTTAATGTGGAAGTTTTAGACAATGTTTTTTTTCTATGCTGTTTTGGACTGGATAACCAGTCGTTATATGATTTTTCTTTTCTTCTGTTTTGCGGTAACTCTGCAAGCATATCATGCTATAAATCCTGTTTTAGTTATAGTATGTTGTTATTTCATCCCCTCTTTGATGATGTCAAAAAGGAGGAGAAAGGATATATGTATTCGTGCAGGTACATCCATTTCCTTGCAGGGAAAGTCGACTATAGAGACTACAAGAAAAGATGACTAAAAGAAGTAGTCCCAACAACACCCCTTGAGGGGGAGTCACAGATCCTGCAGAAGAAGTCGACTAAAGGAAGTAGTCTCAACGACACCTATTGAGGGGGAGTTAACTGCACTCATTGAGAGAGAGTAAAATACAGGGAAGTCAACTGATGTTTACATATAATATTTTATCATCATCAAAAAGGGGGAGATTGTTAGGTTTTAGTTTTAATGATGAAAATAATATAATTGCTTTTGGTATAGGGACTCAAGGAAAGCATCCAAGATCGAAGTGCACAAAGAGAAATAATCAAAAGGAAGGAATCAATAAAAGATTGAAAGATTCGACAAGGAAATTAATTCGAGATTGATTGAAGCGGAAAAGAAGCATCGAGGATCATGTAAGATGATCAATCAAGTTGCTATTATTGGAAGGACCAAAAATCAAGGAGAGAATCCGGCGCTATCAAGAAATATAGAAGGAAAGCTATTAAAATCCTCTCATCAAGGAAGAGCAACGACAAATAACCTCATTCTTGGAAATAATCAATGTCTTTCCAAGGATCAAATCTCTTAGGTTGACAAATCTCTTCAGCAACGGCTTCCTACCAAGTATTTATACACATCCTTAACCCTTAGAGACACATACTTTGATCGAACCTAATCAACTCTCTTTGTTCTATTGCAAACAAACATTGTAGCTCTACTAGATCTGCTGTGTAACAAGTTAGAGAAGAAAGTGAAGCATTGTATCACAAAGGAACGAGTGACATAGCAACTGAGCCATTGGTGTAAACCACACCATTCACTTTGTACTCAAGAAACTCACTCACTGAAAGAAAACCCCCTTGCGACCCAAGGAGACTAGACTAGGATTCACATTGAATCCGAACCAGTATAAAAATTCCGGTGTCTTTAATTCCAGCATCTTAATTTCTACTCTTCTTATTATCTCGTTATTACATCTAGTCGACTAATTAGAAAACTAGTCAACTTATAACGATTAAAATTTAAAAATAAACAATTCAACCCCCCCTCTTGTACTTTCAGTAAGAACTCGATAGATTTTTATGAGCAATATTAACCTTGTTAACCAATAAACTAGATAAATTAGTTAGTCAATTTGAAGAATACAATAGGAATGTTAGATAGCCCATAAACCTAGTTCGTTTTTATCACATTGATAATATAAAAATCTGCTCTTCCTCTATTTAAAGTTCATTAGTTATTTTCTATTTAGTTTAATTACTTTAGCATCACTACTTTTGGGTTTAATCATTGTTTAGATAATTAGGATTGTCTAATTTAGTTAATAGTGCGTATACTTGCGTGTGCGTTTGGCCACGACAAGTTTTTGGCACCTATTGCGGCCAAACGCACACCCATAGGTAAATTCATTTTTCTTCTTCTTGGAGTGTGTATCAGCGAGCACCTAAAGAATTTTAAAATCCTGGATCTGTCACTGTGACTGACTTATGACTTATAGCTGATTTTAGCTTATAAACACTTTATTTATAAGTATTTTAAATGTTTACCAAAAACACATAAATAAATCAAAAAATACTTATGAGTAACTTTAACCAGCTTATATAAGCTTAACCATATACCTCCTAATATATAGAAAAGCCATGATGGTCGATTAAGGGTATAGTTGTCATTTAGCTCAACCATAAAAATGCTTTGTTGAGGTGGCTTTTTTCAAAGCTAACACTAAACAATTCTAGAAGATATCTCTTTCACTTCCGAATTTCATCTCCTATTCTAATTTGAGGTATACTTTTCTTTTAATTTTTTCCCAAATATTTTTCTAGTTTGTAAAAAGTTTGATTGCTTTACCTTCTTTTTTTTCCCTTTTCCGTTATACTTGTTCAAGTTCTCCTGAGACTTCTCATACAATTCCTTTTCCATTTCTCTCCATTTTCTCAACTGGGTATTGCTACTTTCACGTCTGCTCCTTTTTTATTTTTTTTCCAATTTTTACTGTTTTTTCCTTATTATATTTTCCGATCTTATTTGACTTTTGTAGTTAGAGAGTTAGGCGTGAGTTTGAAGAGTCTAGGGTAAAACTTGGAGTTCTTCGCCGATAACAATAATGGTCTTTTTCTATGTATTTGTTGCTCTTTAAAGGTATGGGTACAAGCTTTATGATATGTATAGAGGTAATAATCTTTATAAAGTATACTTAATTTTTAGTGTACATGCATCTGATTGTCTTTGTTGTGAGTGCTTTACGGGAATATTTGGGGTTGTTTTACTTTACTTTTCTTGATATAATCATATATTTTCCACGGTCCACTAATTCAATAAAGTTAAAACAATAAATGATTTTATATTTTAGAAAAAAATTTGGGGATAAAATTACACGGTTGAATGTGCACAGATGGAATCTTATATTCATGCAAATTACATTTTTCCTTTGCCTTTACAGATTTCGCTGTCTGCTTATTAAGGGAATGTGTGTGCACTGCTCACTTTTTCTGTTTGTTCTCGATGAAACTAAGTGATAAAAAAATATCCAGAAGCTTGTTGAATTTTAATCCCGATTTTATGTTTGCTTAATTATGATAAAAAGAATTTCTTTACTGAAATTTGGCCGATCATCTTTATAGTGAAGATGACGGTCCTCGTATCGCTATCTTAATATTTCTCTAAACGCATTTAGAAGTACCCACTTTAAAAGTAAGAGTGCAACATATTTTTTTAATTGTGAATTTAACTTTTAAAGGAGTGCAAGTAGTTAACCAATTTCTATAATTATGTTAAACTTAACACAACTATATTTGTCGAAGAATTTCAATTCTTCTTTGATAGTAAAATATGATCCACAAACATATAGTGAGTGTTTCTTCTCTATTTCTTTTTAGTAAGATTATGTGATTGATAGCGAAGATAAAAAAAATGTGTGCTAAAAAAATAGAGAATCAGCTAAACTTCAATAGTTGAAAATGAATAATTTTAAATATAGAATAATTTCCTTCTGCTAATAATGTGATGACTATTAGATCATAGAGCTCTATTTGGCCGAAAATTCAGACCCTTTGGAATGTACTAGTACCTCCTAAAAGAAGTGAAAAAGCGGAGGGAGTGGAGTATTATTTATCCGTTTGCTCATCTTTCTCTCGCTACACCGTCATTTTGTTTCCACAAGTTTTCTACATACATCGTCATGCTTCTAAAAGTAGCACCAGCTTTCGCTTTGTTGAATAGCCATGGGGAAAATCTAAGTCCTATGTTATCAACTTCTTCAATTGGGTCTTTTCTGAAGAATTACTCTGCAAAAAGTGGAAAAGGATTATTAGTTGTATGTGCTTCAAAGGGTTCGAACACCAAGCCTTCAACAGGAGTTGTATTTGAGCCATTTGAAGAGGTGAAGAAAGAGCTTATGCTTGTACCTACTGTTCCTCAAGTTTCTCTTGCTAGACATAAATACTCTGATCAATGTGAAGCAGCCGTTAATGAACAAATCAAGTACGTTTTTTAACATCCCCAGTTTAAACCCTTTTCCCCCTCTTTATTATTTTTTTTATTTTTTTTAGACAAATTATATTTCAGTTACTCCCTCCGTCGTCCCAATAATTTAGCTTTAATCTTCTCATTAAGTATGATTTATAGTTATAGCGGTTAGTCTCAGGGGCGTACGCAGTAATTTTTGTAGGTGACGTCAAAATTTATAGAAGAACGGGAATAATAATGTTAATTATCATACTTTCACACAAGAAATAGTCTTCGTCTATTGATTTTGTTGAGTCTTAACTAGAAAAGGTCATGAGTTCAATTATACTTCTATCACAATTTTTAAACACACATACTCTCTCGGGTAGGCTCTTGTTACTCTCTCAAATATTTGCAAAACAATGTGCTAGCTGAATTCGAACCTTTGACCTCTTTGAGCAAAATCAAGCAGATAGCCAACGCGCCAAAAGACAATTTATGTCAAGCAGTGTCATTTTTTTCTCTATTTATCCGTTTCCTCATAGTATTAATATGTATAATTAGTAAAAGATTTCGACGAAGCGGTGTCGCGTGACACCCCTTCCTTAAGTGTCGATATGCCCCGGTTAGTCTGTATCATTCTCGTACACAAAATGATTATTTTCTATATTTAAAAATAATTTAACTTTAAACTTCTTATTTTATTCTTAATGAGATATTTATAGTCATTACTCTATCAGAAAAAGAATGATACCTTTTGATAGGAATAATTCAATTATAAATTTCTCATGTTATGCTTAATCAGATTAGAGGATTAATAGCCACACAAATATGTATGGATTTTTGTCCAGTGAAACAACATAGCATGAAATGGGATGGAGGGAGTATTGAATAGTGAAATGAAATAGGCCAAAATGAAGAGAATTTGTTGTTTTCTCGCGTTACGACAATGTTATGGTTGGTTTCTAGCTATTGATGTGATTATTGTACAATCTTTTGTGATTGCAGTGTGGAGTACAATGTTTCATATGTTTACCATGCTATGTATGCCTATTTCGATAGAGACAATGTTGCTCTCAGAGGTCTTGCTAGGTAATATTTTCAAAGGTTTTCTCGAATTAGATGTGCCTTTTTTTATGAGTTTGTTGAATGGTAGTATATGATTTTGGGTTATTGTTTTGTTTATTTCAGTTTTTTCAAAGAATCAAGTGAAGAGAAAAGAGGCCACGCTGAGAAATTGATGGAGTATCAGGTGTTTGACGTTTTGCTATAATGAAAATTTTGTTTAACTCTTTTTCTTTTTCTCTTTTGGGATTGTGGAGCGGCTAAATCTTAGCATCCGGTTTTATATGTTAATTGAGTTGGTTCTAACTTTTCGTGTTTTATGGTTTAGAACAAGCGTGGTGGGAAAGTGAAGCTGCAGTCTATTTTGATGCCCCTATCTGAGTTTGATCATGCTGAGAAGGGCGATGCATTACATGGTAAGTTTGTTCTGTTCCTTATGCTGTAATGCTATTTTTGTAGTTAACTTAAATCTACTCATGGTGCTAGTAGATACGGTTGTTTAGATTTCGAGTTGCTAAAAATGTTCTCTGCTCATCAGAGGGGAAATTAATTATTTGGCAGAGGCCAGCATGTGTCTTGCATAATTTACTAAGAACTGAGTGCTTCTTTAATTTTATGGCCTCGTAAACTCAAATGCATAATAACTACTATGTCCCCTTCCTTGGAATTTTGAATTTCGAAATATTGAAGATCTTGTGTTGTTACATTCTGAAAATAGCAGATTGAGCTTTCAGTTCCTTACCACATACTTTGTTGAATTTATTGTGAAGCGATGGAGCTTGCACTTTCTTTGGAGAAGTTGACAAATGAAAAGCTGTTAAACTTGCACGCTGTGAGTTCTTCTACTACTATTATTTTGTTGCTTCCACATTCACTTGAATCAACTTATAAATAGATAACCATTGTGTTGGTTTTCCCATTACCAAAATTACAAAATAAAAAACATGAATTCTTTTGTTTTTACATCGTAGCTTTAGAATATGTCATTTGTGCATTTTCTCTGATATAACCTTTAAAAACAGGTAGCCACACGAAACAATGATGTGCAGTTGGCTGATTTTGTTGAAAGCGAGTACTTGCAAGAACAGGTCTGGGTTCCTGAACTAGAGAAATACTATTTATTTAACGGGGTTCTTGAGACTTAATACTAAAACGCATATGGAGTATCAATGATACTGATTTAAGACATGTTCTCGTTATTAGGTGGAAGCAATCAAGAAAATCTCAGAATATGTGGCTCAGCTGAGAAGAGTGGGCAAAGGACATGGTATAGTTGCTCCTTAGTTGTAACTTTCCTTTATACAGTCAAACCTCTCTATAACAGCCTCGTTTGTTCCGAATATTTTGGATGTTAGAGCGAATTGTTGTTATAGAGAACATATATTATAACATAACATAAAAATTGGTTCCGAAAAAGCTTGGCTTTTATAGAAAAGTGTTGTTATATAGTGATGCTGTTATAGAGGTGTCTGACTGTATCCTATTTGTGTAGACTTACCTATATGTATATTAACCTTTCAACCTTATCGGCTGTAATTTAGGTGTGTGGCACTTTGATCAAATGCTCCTGCAAGAGGAGGAAGCTGTTGCTTGATGGAGAAGATAGACATACTTCCAACTTTAAATTGTCCTCTGCCCTTTCTTTTTGGAGGATGTTGTCTGGGTATATTTTGGTATTAGCACTGCCTATGAGATAAAGGGTGTCTTAGTAGCAGAACGTCCCGGAGTTGTGTACATATAGACCAAATAGATTTACTTATCTGCACTACAATTACTCTTTTACCTGCTGGTATTCGAATCAATTTAATCTTTCTATCGTGATTGCTAGTTGTAGCTTGAAATCGAAGGTGCACCAGAGACGTCAAATGTAAAGTGAAACTGTCAGTTTTGTTTCTTGAAATATGTTGGCTCAGTTGGAGAAATAGATGATTGTATTTGAGATGAGGTCGCTCAGTATCCAGTGTTTGTTTCTGTATTTCTGCAAATTATTGCAGGAAGGAGTCCACGCTCCGGGGTAGGGGTAAGGTCTGCGTACACATTACCCTCCCCAGACCCCACACGCTGCATTATACTGGGTTGTTGTTGTATTGTTGTTGTATTGCAGGAAGGAGTCCAACACTCGTTCTGATGAACGAAAATAGGCGATTTGACAGCCCTGGGATAACGAACTAGTGATGGTCTCTTGTTGTGTGTTTGTCGCTGTGAAGATACCAACTTTGCCATCAGCCAGTTCCTGGCTTCTTATAATATGACATCTCCAGTTTCCTGGGCCAGATATATGTTAGCCAGTTCATGGCTTTTCTTAATTTTTCTTCCAAACTATGACATGGGAAGTATGTCGCATTTTGATAGTGCAGTGCTTCAATTAGTTTTATCTTTTGATGGATGTATATGCATTCGCAATTCATGACATTCAATGTATGAAATTTTATCACGGTTGTTCCCAGGGGTTAGAAATTTGGTAATCGGATTCTAACTGTGAAATAGTGATTATAAGTAATCCGCGGATTACAACAACATACCCATCATAAGTAATACGCGGATTACGAGTCGTATTAACATCTTCCGGTAGTAGAACTTGGCTAATTAAACCACATCTTTTATTATTTTCAATGTTTTTTCAACTCTCTTCAAGACAATGTCAGGTTTTCTAGGTAGCTCTAAGTTATCACTTGTTACTGAGTATTACATTAAAAAAAAGGATCTCTCATGATCAGTTATAATTTGAATAAAAGAAATTTTCTGTATTTCTTCAAATCGCATGTGCTACTTAACTTGAAAAACTTAGGATAAAAAAGTGCTCCTTCTCTTTCAAATTAGATGGTACTTTGTTTTTTAGTCTGATACATTTATAAATTAGAAATAATTCAACTTTAAACGTTTTATTTTATTTATTTTAAACTTTTATAACTACATGAATATTATGGTCTCACAAATTTTTTACCTCTTAACTTTTAATATTACAAGTTTTAAGAGTTATTCTTTTAATATTATTCTTTTTTTTTTCTTAAACTCCGTGCCTGAGTCAAATCTCCTTTTATCTTAATTAAAAGGGAGGGAGCAACTTTTAGGGCATAGTGTGAGAGGCTTCAAGCCTTATTGGAAAGTCCATACTCCTGTTACGCGACGCCTTCCTGAGATACTTTGGAAGGGCGACGTAAGGCTAAGCAACCAATGTCAGGGTGGTTGATGTCCGCCAACTGAGGTCCCCGCCACACGCTAGACTAGATTGTCAGTGCCGTGTGGGAAAACCAATGCCAACAATTGAGAGAACATTAATAATGGTTAAAAATGATGAAAGCTGGATTGCAATAATGAGAGCTATTACAAAATGAAGGAAATGCGGTGTCGAGGGGTAGAGACACCAGTACAGGGATTT
>ML248727.1:0-13074 GCA_005239495.1 Nicotiana undulata
GCTAACTCGATCAAATACAGTATCGAGTGCCAGTCGTTCCTCCCCTAGTTTGGGGGCGTGACAGAAGGGAAATAGCCTAAGCCTCAAGGCATCCTCTGAGACGTTTGTTTGCTTGCTCCCCCAACAGGTATCTACGAAGCCCTTTAAATGCTTGTAAGAATTTTGGTAGGGAGCTCCCGTGAAGTACCCACGCTTCTCCAGGAGTGTCAGCATCACATTTGTGATTTGGAAGTTGCCCGCCCGGATTCTAGGCGGGACAATAGCACTTGCGTACCCCTCGTTTGGAAGCACCTGAGGGGAAACTCTGGGAGGTGGAGGCGGAGGAGGGTCTGGAATATCATCATTAAGATTGGCCTGTCGGCCCCGTCTTGGAGGTGGTACTTGATTCAGTTCATCCTCTCCGTTGTCATACACCTCCTCCCCCGGAATAATATTTTCCCAAAGGATCAACCATGAGTACCTGTTTGGATTCAAACACACACGTTAACAAAAAGAAGGAAAGAAAAACACTCTACACCACTATTCAAGTAGATAGTCAAAACCGTTATAACTCCCAGGCAACGACGCCAAAAAAGTGATCGGCTCCCACCTATACCACGAAAGAATAGTAAGGAAGGAGGTTGAAGCAGCTTTTACCCGAGAGGGTCGGGATCGACTTCCACAGGGAGCTATGTACGTTGGAGTCGAGTGTCTAAATGATCTAGTGGCGTGTCATGCTCATAATTACACTTCTCATAAAAAGGTTTTTGGAATTATGCTACGATTTAGTCTAAATGAAACTATGAACCAGCCAACTAATATCTTTTTGTGGATTTTCTCAGTTGATTAAAGGGACTAGGGTTGTGATTTTCTCTTAGGCGGGAGACTAATAGGGTCCAAAATTGAGAATGACCTTGTGAAATGTGGGTGAATGTGTCACGACCCAAATTCCCAACCTTAGGGATCGTGATGGCGCCTAACACCACACTTGCTAGGCAAGCCAATGTTAGAGTTACCTCAACTATTTCCTTTAATTAATCATTTAAAACAAGATAGAACAATTTTAAATTAAACTTGATCTAATGGTTTTCAATAAATAATTTCAAATATAAAATAAATAACCAATAAATTAAGCCGAGTCACGAACTAATTATATAAATAAATCTAGAACTACCCCAGAGTCTGGTGTCACAATTCACGAACTACTAGAGAATACTACAAATACTAGGCTGAAAGAAATAATGTAACTGTTCTGAATAAAATAAAACAACATTTATGAAAATAGGAGAAGACTCTCCGGATTTGCGAACGTCGGAAGATATACTTCGTGTCTCCGAATAAATGAATATCCGCTCTAAATATCCCTACTATTGGTCGGTACCTGGATCTGCACAAAAGAGTACAGAGTGTAGTATCAGTACAACCGAACCCATGTACTGAGTAAGTGTTGAGCCTAACCTCGACGAAGTAGTGACGAGGCTACGGCGGGCATTAACAACATATAACTTATGACAATAATATATACAATAACTCAATAAAATAATTACACGAACAAGAAAAATATAACTGAGACAATAATTATAAAGCAAGAAAGAAATCTAACAAATAATTAAGTACTGCAGCAACAATGAAATAACTCAGGCGCCTTTTCCAGGTCTCAGCTATAACCAATACTCAAGTAAATCTCCAAGTTTTCAAACTTTACTTTAAAATAATCACATGTACGAAATATAAGAAAAACTGTAGAGTAAAGCAAAAATTTCCAAATCATTTAAAGTTTAAAAATAAGTAAAAACATCATTTTCCCCCATTTTCACAGTCATGTTGTGGCGTGCAACCCGATCCCACCTATTCACAACATCACAACCAATTGTCCACCCTTATCGCACCAATTATCTACCCTTATCACACCAATTTATTCACCCTTATCACACTAATTTATTCACCCTTATCACACCAATTTATTCACCCTTATCACACCAATTTATTCACCCTTATCACACCAATTTATTCACCCTTATCACACCAATTTTTGATTCAAAAGTTTTAAACAAAAAACAGTATAGCCCGTAGTCTTTAAACAACAACAATGTAAATAGCCAAGAAAACCAACATGAATATATAAATATAAAATTCCAACATAGTGTCAAACTGCTCAACCTTTCTGTTCCCCAAGAGAACCAAATACACAACCAATATTCTTCCAAAATAACCAGATAATACTTAACAGCAAAGTAATGAGGCCTAGTAGTCATGGAAACAATAACTAACAAATAACAATTTAGACCGAGATCAATTAAATTGAGAACGGGAAAAGATCATGTTTAACAAGTCATTTGGGTGGTGCATAGATACTCGTCATGTCACCTATACACCACACTCATGCATTTCACATAGCAAACAAGTGGGGATTCCTATTCCCTCAAGTCAAAGTTAGACCAAACACTTACCTCAATTTCGCAGGCCACTCACTGCTCAATTACATCTTTTCCTTTTGAATTCACCTCTACCTTGCTCGAATCTAATAATAATTAACACACTATCATCAATCTATGCTAAAGGAACTAACTTTATTGAAAAACATGATTTTTCCTAAGTTTACTAAAAAAATGTGAAAATCCGACCCCGGTCTCGCTTGGTCTAAACTCGGGGTTCGGACCAAATTACGTTTATCCATTCACCCGCGAACCTAAATATACAATTAGTTTCGAAATCCGACCCCAATTCGAGGTAAAGATTTGATTTTTACAAAATTCCCTACCAATACCCTCAATTTTTACCATGAAAAGTCTTGATTTTTTATTTAAAAGTGATGAAAAACATTGGGTAATTGAAAGAGTAGAGTTTAGAATTGATTAACAACACTTTGGGGATGAACTTGGATGAAGAAAATCGTCTCTAGGGCTTGGTAATTCGAAAAATATGAAGAAAAGGGTTGCTGCCCAAGTTGGTGTTTTAAGGTTATGGTTACTGTAAGTTTATTTTAATATTTTTTAGAAGAAAAAGCATGAAGTTCCAGTGCTCCAAAACTGTTATGACAACAATTTTTTTTTACAAGTTAAAAACATCCCGAAGCCTACCCGAAACTCACCTGAGCCCTCGGGGCTCTAAACCAAACATGCACGCAAGTCTAAAAATATCATACGGACTTGATCGTGCTGTCAAATCATGAAAATAATATGTAAAACTATGAATTTAACCTCAAAACTAATTATTTTTTTCAAGAATACTTAACTTTCACTATTTCTCAACCGGACGTTCGAATCACGTCAAATAAACTCCGATTCTCACCAAATTTCACATATAGTATTCAAATACTATAACAAATATGTACCGGGCTCCAAAACCAAAATATGAGCCCGATACCTATGGTTTCAAACATTAATTCTTTTCTTTATTTCATTAATAATTCAACAAAATAATTTCTTTCAAAAATTGATTTCTAAGGCTTGGGACCTTGAAATTCATTTCCGGGTATACGCCCAAGTCCCATATTTTACTGCGGACCTCCCGGGACCATCGCAACACAGATTCGGGTCTGTTTGCTCAAAATATTGACCAAAGTCAACTATAATCAAATTTTAACTCTAGAAATTACATTTCTCATATTTTAACATAAAAACTTTCCGGTTTCACGCCATGATTGCGCATGCAAATCGAGGTATTTAACATTAGTATTTATGGCTAATAAGCCTAGAATTGGGTCTAAATTCTTAAAATGACCCTTTGGGTCATCACAGAATGGCATAACCTCATGCTAAGGTGCTCACCCACTACCTCTCGGTAATGTGGGTGACTTTTCCCAATTTGGCCTTCTCAAGCACAATTAGGTATTTTCATTTGTTCACATGAATTAGCTCGAGTCGGGTGTAGCTATCTATAGCATCCACCCTTTTATTGGGGCTATCAATCTCTTGAGTTTGCCCCAACACCTCGTTAGCCTAATTACCTAGACTTGGGTCATCTTTATCAAGTGTTACTCTAGTCATGAAGGCTTGAAATAGTGTTTACAACCACTAAATCTAAGATTTATGCTCAAATTAGGCTAAACACCAAACACCCATACACAAAATCAACCTAAAATTGAAAACCCATTAACTACCCACACTAGGGTTGGGTCACAACCCTAACTTAAGGGTCTAGCTACTCATAATTAAAGAAGAAACACAAGTAGAAGATGAAATTAAGCTCATAAATGTAAAGTACAAGATAGAAATTGAAGAACTATTGTGAAAGCTAAGCTAAAATTACTCAAAATAGTAAAAAAAAGCACTATTCACGTGTTCCTCTAACAGTTGATGCCCTAAAAAATGAGAAAAAGATCTATTTATACTAGGATGAAAATACTGGACAAAATTGGCCCTACGGAGAATTCGCTCCCAGCGTATTTCTGAGTGCTGCGGCGAATGGACTTCCACTGCAGCGTAATATTGGCCGCTGTAACGGTCTTGAACTGTGAAGCGTCTCTGATTCTCCAATCCACGTCCCGCGGAATAATGCAACGCTGCAGCGGTGGCCAAAAATGCGGCAACGGAATAATATTGTTGACCGCGAAAGCTTAAATTCCAACTTTGGCTTACTCTCTGGGGTTCACCAAGCGCGTCTAGTGTAATAATGGGCGCTACAGCGGTAGATGAAATGTTGCAGCGGAATAATAGTGCGGACATCATTTTGCTTAGCCTTAAAAACCACTCTCTGAAGTTTGACATCGGGGTAGCGGAGAGAAATTCGCTGCAGCGGAGTGACAAACGCTGCAGCGGAAAAGTAAGTGCTGCAGCGTTTCTGGTGGGTTCAGGGACTTCACAAGTTTTTCTCCTTTTAAGATCTTTTTGGATCAATCTTTACAAATCATCTCAATTCCTGCAATTCAAACAACTTGCATCAAAATGTGGGAGTACTGTAGTCAAATTGGCCTAAAAACCTAAGAAAATGGGAGTAAATAGTAGTACTAATCACTAGTTATCAATTTCCTACGCGTCCAGACATTTGAAGGTACATGAGAAGAACTATCCAGTTCATGATCTCGAGTTGGCATCTATTGTTCACGCCCTGAAGATCTAGCGCCATTATTTGTACGGTGTTCCCTGTGAGATTTTCACGGATCACCAGAGTTTGCAGCACATGTTCAAGCAGAAGGGCCTTAATTTGCGCCAGCGGAGGTGGTTGGAGTTATTAAAGGACTATAACATCACTATATTATACCACCTGGGGAAGGCCAATGTGGTGGCCGACGCCTTGAGTCGCCGGGCGGAGAGTTTGAGGAGTTTGGCATTTCCTTAGCTTTGGATGTTCAGTCCTTAGCCAGCCAGTTTGTGAGATTGAATCTCTCAGAGCCTTGTCGGGTATTAGCTTGTGTGGTTGCTCGATCTTCTCTTTATGACCGCATTAGAGAGCGCCAGTATGATGATCCCCACTTTCTGGTTCTTCAAGACAGGGTCGGCGGGGTGATGCCAGGGACGTGACTATAGGTGATGATGGCGTGATGAGGATGTAGGCCGTATCTGTGTGCCCAATGTAGATGGGCTTCAGGAGTTGATTCTGGAGGAGGCCCATAGCTCGCGGTACTACATTCATCCGGGTGCCGCGAAGATGTACTAGGACCTGAGACAACACTATTTGGTGGAGAAGGATGAAAAAGGACATAGTTGTATTTGTGGCCAAGTGTCTAAATTGTTAGCAAGTTAAATATGAGCATCAGAGGCCGGGAGGATTACTTCAGCAAATTGAGATTTCAGAGTGGAAGTGGGAGCAGATCACCATGGACTTCGTGGTTGGACTTCCTCGGACCTTGAGAAAGTTCGATGTTATTTGGGTGATCGTGGATCGGCTGACCAAGTCATCCCATTTCATTCCAGTGTTGACTACATATTCTTCCGAGAGGTTGGCTGAGATTTATATCAGGGAGATTGTCCGAATTCATGACATTCCGGTATCTTTCATTTTCTACACACAAACAACTAGATCATCTCTAGATTGTTCAGCTTCTCCTAGCTCTACGGTAAAGACATCCTTGTCATCAACTAAGCTGTAGTAAGTATCAATAAGAACATTAGCTAAGGACATTAATTTCTTAGAAGAGTAGGATTTCAGATTTCTCTGAACATCCTTGGAATTTACCTCATTCTCGTCATCTTCTTCATCATCATCAGACTGAGCCATTAGAGCAAACAGTGAATCATATTCCTTGCCTTCATTCTCTACTGCCATCATGGAACTGTTTCCTGTATCTGGTTCCTCTTCTGATTCACTGGAGGAATCTCCCCAAGGAGCAAGAGCTTGCTTCACAACATTGTCAGCCGCACTTTTTCGGCTGAATCGTCTGTCAGGAACCTGGTTCCTCTTTGCTGTTTTGTCAGAGTTGTGTTTGTAGGGCTCCTGTTTCAGTAGTGGACAGTCTTTGATGAAGTGCCCGGGCTTTCCACATTTGTGGCACAAATCATAGTTCCTTGGTTTACTTGAGTTGTCTCTCCTTGGTATGCCACCATTTCTTCGAACCATCTTTTGAGAACCAGGTTCTTTTCCTTCTTTGGTTCTCTTCTTTCACTATCATTCTTCTTCTTCATCTCGTATGTCTTCAGATTTCCAATCAGCTCGTCCATGGTTAGAGTTTGTAGATCCTTGGCTTCAGTGGCATTCACCTTGCTTTCCCAAGAACCAGGTAGGACACTGAGAACCTTTCGTACCAGCTTGTTTCTAGGGATTATCCTAGTGAGTGAAGCTCATTTATGATGGATGTGAACCTAGTGTGCATGTCTTGTACAAACTCATCATCCTTCATTCGAAACAGCTCATACTCAGTGGTGAGCATGTCGATCTTGGACTGCTTAACTTGAGTTGTTCCTTTGTGTTCAGTTTGCAGGGCTTCCCATATCTCTTTTGCTGATTGGAAAGATGAGATTTGATTGTATTCATCAGGTCCTATACCACATACCAAGATTTTCTTGGCTCAAAAGTTCTTCTCCACAGTCTTCCTGTCAACGTGACTGTATTCCTTTCTGGTCTTGGGCTCCAATGTACCAGCTTCTCCAACCTTCTTCATGGGAACATGTGGGCCATCACAAATGACATCCCACAGTTCGGAATCTTCAGCCATTACAAAGTCATGCATACGAGTCTTCCACCATCCATAGTATTGACCATTGAATCTAGGAGGTCGGTATGTTGATTGTCCTTCCTCAAAGTTGGGTGGAGCAGCCATTTTAGATCCTTTCTAGGTGTTAACCTTTTAGAAAGAACCCGCTCTGATACCAATTGATAGTTTATATGAGTCCACCAACTGTAAAGAGACCTGGTCCTTTACCAGTTCCCTCGTAATGATATATAGAGACAGTAAGTAAAAGAGGCACATGATTTTTACGTGAAAAAATTCCAACTCAAGGGGACAAAAACCACGACCTACACTAGTAGGATTTCAACTTCACTAACTTGTATCTCAACTATTACAAGCCACTTTGTAATGACTCGCTTACAAAGACTTCAACTCACTAACTTGTAATACACTTATTACAAGCCACTTTGTTACTCACTAGTTACAAAGACTTAACTTACGACTACACTAGTCATAACACAAACACGGATGGTTTATGATTTTGAGTTTCCTAAAACAAAGCTTATAAGAAAGCAAGATATGATATAATAGAAAGCAAAACACAATATTACAACTCAACTAAGGACACATAAGAACACGTAGTGAAACTGGTCCGTCTTAGTGGATCGTCTTCTTGTTCTTGACACATTTGAGCCTTCAATACTGGAGCAGATCTTCAATGCTATGGAGAATGGTAGTAAATGCTCAAGCGAATATCTTGTTTGTATTACAACAAGATATTATACCTAAAAGACATCCCAAGAATGATGTCCATACTTAGTTGGTACACTCTACAACCAATAGGAAGTGACTGCTGCACTGTTTCTGCAATGTAGCGTGCACAGTTGCAGGCAATCACTTTCTGCCACTACTTTCCAACTGTAGAGTTGACTTTTACTTTTATCAGGGGAATGTCAAGGGATCAGGTCCCTAAAATGTTTCTTGTGAGTCCAAGCATACACTGCCTAGATTTTTTGAGTTCATGCTGGCTGGTTGTGCTGGATACGGGTAAGGTCCTTTATCTGGTTCTTTACATAAAGTTTGTTAGATCATCAAAACATAAGACTAACTCATCAGGTCATTTTGAGACTTAGCGCCCCGATCCCCTAATAATTGATTTCCCATGTTTGTTTATGCTTATGGGACTTGTCGGAGTGATTAGTTGTGGATTCCAGAGAGTTTTGGGACACATAGTCCCTAAATATGAGTTTAAGCTTTAGAAATCGGATCGTAGTTGGAACTGTGTGAAGATGGGTCCGGAATGGAATTCCGTCAACTCCGTTGGGTGATTTCGGGGTTAGGAGCATGTCCAGAATGTATTTTCAGGTTTGTAGTAGATTTAGGCTTGAATTGGCAAAATTTAGAATTTCGGCGATTTCGGCCGATAGGTGAAATTTTGATATCAGGTTCGGCATGGGATTCCGAAAGTGGACGTAGGTCCGTAGTGTTATTTATGACCTGTGTGTAAAATTTGAGGTAATTCGGACTAGTTTTGATGTGTTTCGGCATCGGTTGTAGGTTTTGGAAATTTCCTAAGTTCTTAGGCTTGAACCCATGCATAATTCTTGATTTTGGTGTTATGTGACGTGGTTTGAAGTCTGGACTAAGTTAGAATGAGGTATTATGACTGGTTGGTAGGTTTGGTTGAGGTTCTGGGGGCCTCGGGTGTGTTTCGGATGCTCAACGAGGCAATTCTAGCCTTGTATGGATTGTTGGTTTTCTGGTGTGAGTGCAGTAGACTTTTACTCACTGCGATCGCGTGAGGGAGTCCGCGATCGCGTAGGGCAGATTTGGGGTCAGTTGGATTAGTGAAATTCAATCGCATAAACTGGGTCACGATCGCATAGGTTCTGGCCAGTGTTAATCGCGAACGCGTGGGCTAGGCCGCGTTCGCGTAGAAGAAATAAGGCGACATGGATTTTTAGCGTTCCTCTACGCGGTCGCATGAAGCCAATCGCGATCGCGTAGGTTTGAGAGAGTTAAGCATCGTGTTCGCATGCACAATTCCGCATTCGCATAGGTCAAATCAGGGCGCGTGAATTTTTACCCTCTGCATTCGCGTCTGGGCATCCGCGAACGCGATGAAGAAGGATTCTGGGCAGATTTTAAAACCCAAAATTGAGGGTTTAAGCTATATTTCATAGTTTGAACTTGGGAGCTCGGGGATTTGCGATTTTTGGAGAGATTTTTACCTGGGCAATTTGGGTAAGTAATTTCTACTCGGTTTTGACTAATTCCACGAATCTATACTTAAATTCATTCTTTAATTTCAAATTTGGGGTGGAAAATTGGGGAAAATTTGGATAAAGTTCTTAGACCCAGTTTTTGAGTTTTGATCGAGATTTTGGTATCCGATTCGAGAAATTCTTGTATGGTTAGACTCATGAGTGAACAGGTGTCTGAAATTTGTAACTTTTACTCGATTCCGAGATGTGGGTCCGGGGGACTTTTTCGGCGATTTTCCTAAATTCGCGTATTAGTTTCGAATTTATTAGTTAGATTAATTTCTTAAAGTTATATTTACATTATGCAATTGAATTGAATTGAATAGATTTGGGCCATTTGGAGTCGGGTACTCCTGGCAAGAACGTGATCGCGGGTTGAGTTGAGCAGTCGAGGTAAGTGGCTTGCCTAACTCTGTGTTGGGGACTTTCCCTTAGGTTGTTTTTGACATAAATTGTTGTGTGAGCGCCGTGTACGTGAGGTGACGAGTACGTACATGGTCCAGTCTTGCAAAAATCTCATTTTCCTTTGCAAATTACAAACTTGTTGTTCTTCTATTACATCATTTCTATGTGTTTACTTGTTCATCTTATATTAGAGAAGCATACTTATTTGTTTTCATATTAAACTGCCTAACTGACACTCTATGTACAATGTTTAGTTAGTTTCCTTGCTTTCCTACCTGTATTTAGATGTACTGTTAAAATTAATGTTTATTTTTCATTTACTTCGCATTTGCATATTTAAATTGGGGACTACAGTCGTATTCTGGGAGATCTCCCTGCACCGCATATTTAAATTGGGGACTGACGTATTCTGGGAGATCCCCCCAGCACTGCATATTTAAATTAGGGACTACAGATGTATTCTGGGAGATCCCCCCTGTACTGCATGATTATATTCGAAACTACGGGACGATATCCCGGGAGTTTGTGCTGAGCCGAGGGCTCCATTTTTACTACTTAAATTCAGATTACTCTTTTAACTGCCTACTTTAGAACTTATTGCTCTTTCGTACTATTTATACTATTTTATTATATATCAACTAGAGCCTTAACCTGACCTCGTCACTACTTGACTAGGTTTAGGCTTGGCACTTACTGGGTACCAAATGTGGTGTACTCATGCCCTTTCCTGCACATGTTTTTCGTGTGCATATCCAGGTACGAGCCATTCTACACGTGGTTAGTCGTTGCAACCATTATCAGGAGACCACAAGGTAATTCTGCCGCGTCCGTAGGATCCTCCGAGTCACCTTCCATTCTGGTCTATGTAGAGATTTTCTATGTATTTTCTTTCGCGTTGTATATAGCTACTACAACTTGTGACTATAATGTGACATTCCGGGTTTTGAGATTTATATACTTGTATATGCCGAGCGGCGATGTTATGTTTATCTAGACTTTTCTTTTCTTGTCGTTACTTTTATCGTATTTGATTTAATTTTATCTGCTAATTTAGGCTTACCCAGTCGTAGAGACTAGGTGCCGTCACGATACCTTTCAGAGGGTAAATTGGGTCGTGACATATTTTTAGATTATCTTTTGTATTATGGAGCCCGTGAACAACAACACTTTACCACTTTGAGTAATTTTAAAGTTGCTTTAGCTTATACCTTTAGATTTTGTTCTTGTAATTAACTTTTATGGCTAATATTTCATCTCCATATTTGATTTCTACATTAGTTATGAGTAGTTAAACCCATTAGATAGGGTTGTGTCCCAACCCTAGTATGGGTATTTAATAGGTCTTCAATTTTAGGGCTTATTTATTTATGGGTTAGTGATATTTAGCTTGTTTCATGCTTTAACTGTTGAATTGGTGGTTGCAAACACTAGTTCGTGCCTTTTTTGTCTTAGGCTTTTCTTGAGAAATAGAGCCCAAGTCTAGGAAAATAGGCTAACAAGAAATTGGGGTGAATTCAAGAGATTGGTAGCCCCAATTAAAGGGTTAAACCTAGAGATAGTAATACCCGACTTGAGCCAATGTTACTTGCATTGTTTGAAAACCCAATTAGGCTTGAGAAAGCCAATTAGGGCATAACCACTCAAACTACCGAGAGGTATGGAGTGAGTAATTATGTGTAAAGGTTATATCACCACCCCAAATATAACAAGCTAGTCCTAAACTCTAGACCCCATTAGATACTAGCCTAGGTGTAAGTCACTTCCCCAGTGCTTTTTATCAATTGAGAAAACTCATACAAAAACATTGTACTTAGTTTATTTTCAGCAACCAATAGCATTAAACGTCGAATAGAAACAAATCCAAGCATGGTTAGAAGTGCAATTAAAGACAACACATATAGCTAGATTAGATAGAAACCCAACTCCCAACCAATATTAACTCCCTATGGATATCGATCCCGACCTTTCGGGTAAAAGCTACATCGACCCCTCATCGCCATTATATAGTGGTGCAAGGTTGGAGCCGATCAGAATGGTGCAAGGTTGGAGCCGATCAGAATGCTGCCATGGTAGTAGAATATGAGTGTAATTGTGATAAATGATAAGTGGATGACATTTAGGCCTTCGATTGAGTAATGGTTTAGAGAAAAATGTATTTCATGAATTGCACAGGATTAGAATACCCCCATAAGATGAGCAATTGGGATGTTATGAAATACAATTAAATGAAGTATTGTATTGTCTATAGGTGGATCAGGCAAATGACTTCAGATGTTCCCCGATAAGACGTGAGCCCTAACGACAATATATTACGTAAGAAGTTTCAAGTTACCAGTGGTAGATTATAGATCAACATTAAGTTGAATCAACAATAGGTGGATAAAAGTTCCAAAATATGAGATGAGATTAGGTCGTCATTCTTAAGATGAACAATAAAGAGGAAGAACTAAAGGACTTAGATTTATACATATAGAATAATCAACGAGAGATTAACCTGGAGTTGGGTAGCAAAAATCGAAGCAAGTGTATGATATAGTATAACCTACCTAGATGTAGTAAAGCCATAAAGATAGATATACAAGGCTAAGAAACAAGATATAGCAACATTCGTAAGTTCAAAAAAGTATTGAGCGAAGAACTTCAGTACACCGATATATACCGGAAGGAACAACTTGTCATAGTTCTGTATGAGTTCCCAAAGTGAGGGCTGTCAATTGGGCCGGGCCAGCCCACTAGCTGGCCCACATAACCCCTTAAAATTGACGCTTTAACCGGACCATGACCCACGATATCCTAATCGGGCCAACCCATNGATGTAGTAAAGCCATACAGATAGATATACAAGGCTAAGAAACAAGATATAGCAACATTCGTAAGTTCAAAAAAGTATTGAGCGAAGAACTTCAGTACACCGATATATACCGGAAGGAACAACTTGTCATAGTTCTGTATGAGTTCCCAAAGTGAGGGCTGTCAATTGGGCCGGGCCAGTCCACTAGCTGGCCCACATAACCCCTTAAAATTGACGCTTTAACCGGACCATGACCCACGATACCCTAATCGGGCCAACCCATTAATTTAAGGGGCCTAGGCCGAACTATAATATTTTGACCCACTTAACCGGGCCGGACTCGAACCGGTAGCTGACTTATAAGTCAACCCGCCCAGACAAGCTCGCGCGCGCGCGCGCGCGCACACACACACACACACATATATATATATATATATTCAGGCAAGTGGTAAAAATTGAATCCAAACATTGAAGAAAAAATATAATACCAGACACAATGAAGCGTCTTGTTGAAATAGTCGAATTTCATATGTTTTAGACTATTAGTTATAGAAATAGTCGAATTCCATATGTTTCTCAAGTTTTAA